>CM062830.1:17410112-17512880 GCA_031772345.1 Himalopsyche anomala
TATATATACATATGATTTTCTAATTATCAAAACCGAGCTTTAGTTATGCCATGTGATTCTAGATCCCTAATTTAAACTGGTTTCTCAGTAGTAAACACACATTGTCAAATTGGTATTTAAGAAAGTGTCGAGTCATTATTCTTCCATGACCGTATAGAACCATCACCTTAATGTAAAAATTGGTTATGCAATATTATGGGAAGGCTAAAAACTATTATTGAAATTGTACACTACTTACAGAAGAATACAACGATGTGATCATTTTCCTCCAAGATCTTTTCCAACATACGAGTGTTAACTTCTTCAATTTTTCCAGGAATTTCCAAAGTATTCTCATCAGTCAACCATGAAAGTACTTCATCTTCATCTTCAATATCACCTGCAAAAACATTTAAATTTATTTTACAAGTAGACACTACATTTTGTTCTATCGATTGAACAAAATCCATTCTTATTGACAGTGAACACCTTAAAAGTGACCATTCTTATTAGTTACTGCCTCGTGTATTTCTGACAATAATGCCATCTCCACATTTGTTGCTTTAAATTTTAGGATGCAAATACTGGGCAGCACTTTTATAGGATGTTGTTGTTTTTTTTAACATACATATTTTTTTACTTATTAAAACTCTGTATAAACCATTACTATGTTGACTAGTGAATGTTTATTTTATAAATAATGTACATAATTACCCTTGTAAACAAGTGGGTCTTTGTTTCTGAAGAAGACAAGCGTTGGGAAGTTTTTGATGCCGTTCTTTTTTGCGACGGTTGAATCTTCGGTTGTCACAAAGATGATACCTGTCTCATCAAGCTCATCGTCAATATTTTCTAGCTCGTCAAGAATATTGTCGCAGTGCTCTCCTTCTTCACACTTGCCACCTAAAAACATATTAATATGAATGTCATATTTCTAATTATTTTTACCATAAACAATTTTTAAAATAAGTTGTATTTCAAATTTCCTTTTTTGTTCAAAGTAGATGTAATAAAAAACAGTGAGAAGACATTATAGAATTTAAAAAACTTCAGATGTAACCATTGAAAATTGGATAATATGGTTTTGACTTACTGAAGTAGACAACAACGTACTCGTGTTCTTCAATAAGGTCTTTAAGAATTTCATCTGTGACTTCTTCAATGGTTGCTGTGTTTTTTTGCTTGATGAGCCACTCCAAAACTTCATCTTCATTCATGAGATCTCCTTCATAGATGGCAGGGATTTTGTCTTCAAAGTACACTAATGTTGGTAAATGATCGATACCATATTGTTTGGCCTCAGCGTCATTATCCATTCGGACGATAACAATACCTTCCTTTTCTAATTCATCGTCAATGTTTTCCAATTCATTGAGAATCCTTATATCTTGCTTATCGTCCTTGTCATCTGTAAAAAACATTAAAATACTATACGGCATTCACTATGATATTCACAAATGAGTTTATTATTAGTTTATTATTTTATATTAACAATCCTGGCTTGTTCCAAATTGTTGATATATGAACCATGAATGTAATATAGTAGATAAAAATACATTTTAAAAGTATTCTTAGATGACTGTTTCAAACCTAGCTTGATAATACACAAATTATCATTTGAATATAACGTAACACTAAAAATATTTTTAAGATGTATATTGTTTTAAAATTTCAATTCATGTTCAATTTTTCAACCATTTTGGAACTAACTGGGTTCAAATATTCTATTCTTCTTATTCTCAGCCCTAGTGCATTAGTGTATGTTTGATATTTACACAAGTGCATATAAAAAGAGGACTGGTAAGCAATGTTGCCGCTAAGATGTGTGCGTGTGCGCACGCACACTTTCCAACAAGTGGCCGCACACATTTTTCTATACCCGTACAGGTCACACTCACCGAATCTTAACATTTAACGCCTGTGAGTACATACCTACATATTTGTGCACACTTTTTATTTTGCTGAAAATTTACTGCTCACCGAAGTTAATGGTCTGCACAGACAATATAAAAATTAGAGGGAACGTTACTGGTAAGATAAATCCACACCCTAGATGCAAATGACTAAATATATATAGTATCTTAGAAAGCAATTAAAAGGTCATGAAATTGCTCTCCTACCGATAACTTCATTGAATATTAAGTCTCTTGAAGTTTCTTAAAATAATTTACATAAATATATTAATTTTGCTTAAAAAGAAAAATATGTCGGATTGTGAATGCCCTTACAGAAAATAACAGCCAAATACGGCGCAGTTTCAATCAATCGGTCCATCATCTCATCAGTGACTTCAGGAATTTCACTGTGCCTCTTTTGATGAAGAAGCCATCCCAACAGTTCATCTTCTTTCATCAGATCACCTTCATAAATATGAGGAATGCGCTTCTCAAAAAAGACAATTGTGGGTATAGTTTCAATTCCGTATTCTTTAGCTTCCTTGTCATCATCGATTTTGACAAAAGCGATGTCATTTTGGTCACACTCATCGTCGATGTTCTCAAGTTCGGCGAGAACCTTTTGACTTTTCTTTTGGTCTTTATCATCTGAAATAAAATAGGAATTACTAACACGAACCAACACATTATATTTGATTTCTTTTTGTTCACCACCTAAAGGTCCTAGTTTGGAAAAGGTGGCTCAAGAAAATCTTTAATCATTAATTTGAAACTTTGGTCTCGTTGTTAGTGTATTAAGTTTATGCTTCGTTTTTTTCCACTACTGAAACTGTGGAATTTGTGGGCTGTCAGAGAAACTTACAACATCATTCCCTTATATATTCTAGTAATTTACTGTCGTATTAAAGACTCATTTCAAGATTCAAGACTTTGGGTGAAGAAAAGAATAAAGATTAGCCCCTTACAAATGACTGAATATTTAAACTAACAATTCCTGTGAGGAATCATTTACTGTGCGAGTTAAAACTCAGGGACTATGACTTTCCTAGTTAACCCAAATGTAGAGAATGTCTCAAAGAAGTGTGCATATACTATTTTCAGAATTATGCGCACACAATCTATTCATAATTTTCACTTAAGAGATAGTGTAATGGTTCAGATTTTGATAAAGCAACATCTATGAATGATAAACATTGCTGTATTTAATAAAATCCAGTTAACTAAAATCTTAAAAACGTTTTAGTCAGTTAAGACATTCCTTATTGTTCTATTCTACTTACTCTTCACTGTATAAGATGCCAGTTGTGTGCTTTAACAGTGACTTTAAATTAATATTATTAAAGAAATTTTCTCATCAAAATATCTTATACTGTATAGAAATCTGAACCTTTTCACTCAAAATTAAGCTATTTGCATATGCAGAAATGTTTGTTTTCACGGTTAAATATTTGTTTATTTTATCTGTCATTTTTTTGAAACCTTAAATTCATTTAAGATGTAATAATTACCATAAAAGTAATATATAACTGTGTTCATGAATACGCTTGTAAACCTTTGTTTTGCATATACTTACAGAACAAGACAGCAACATAGGGCATCTTCTCAATGATCAAATCCAACATTTCATCGGTAATATCTTCAATTTCATCATTTTCACTTTGGTGTTTGAGCCAAGCCAAAAGTTTGTCTTCGTCTTCTAGATTTCCTTCATAAAGTGTTGGGATTCCTTTTTCGAAATAAAGGAGTGAGGGTATTTTTTCGATTCCATATTCTTCGGCTTCTTCGGGATTGTCGATTTTTACAAATACGATGCCTAAAGTGTCGCACTCATCATCGATGTTCTCTAGTTCATTGAGGACCTTCTGTGATTTTCTGTCATTGTTGTCATCTATAACCAAACATAAAATAATTATTATACATTTTCATTTGAGGCAATCATCCGGGGATATTAAATTGTGTTTATTGGTTATTTTTGTAAAAATATTGAAGGTTCACTTACAAAACAGTACTGCCATGGTTTTTCCTTCCTTGATAAGACGGTCGAGCATTTCATCAGTAACATCTTCGATTTCGTCTTTTTCCAGTTGATCAATAAGCCATTCCAAGATCTCGTCTTCATTTTCAATATCACCTGAGATTAAAAATAGAAATAGGAAATTCAGATAAAGTATAAAAAAATGAGATGAGGTTTATAGTAAATTTCTATAAAGCTTTTAAATTAAAGTTACTTCAATAAATAAAAAATAAATTAATGGATTTCATAAATTTCTTCTTATTGAAGTAAGACAGATTTATGTTGGGAACTGCAAAAAAAATCGAAGCATAAGTCAGGGGGCCATTTTTTGCGTGGGCTACTTTTATGCCTTGGATAAGTATGTGTTTATGTCAAATTCGGATATCCATTTATTTATTAAGATTAGCAAATTTTCAAATTGAAAACATACCTTCTTAATATTTGTAGTTCTTAGAATTTTCAGTCGACATATATATTTGAAATGAAGGATATCTTGAAATTTGGCATTTATCACATATTCAGTCATTCGAAGAAATCCGAGATCTTATCGAGAGTTTTTTTAGTCAATATTTTTGGCACAACGTTTTTAACCGCCATGCGGTCGGTATTTTTTGCAAACCGAAAATAAAACCACTCACCATCATATAAATTTGGAATTTCTTTTTCGAAGTAGACAATAGCGGGGAGAGAGTCGATTCCGAAATTTTTGGCAGCTGCGTCGTCGTCTATCTTGACGAACTGAATGCCATGCTTGTCACAATCGTCGTCGATCTTCTCCAACTCTCCAAGCACTGCCATCGAGTCTTCATCCCCGTGATCGTCTTTTAGGACATAAAACATTTTAGTAAACAAATGTGAACACCTTTCTAGAATATGCTGAAGTTTTTGTTTTTTTGATTTATTGTATCGTAAATAGTAAATCTTAATTCGGTAATAACTTTTTATCTTAAAGTTTTAGTGTGTATTAAAAGCATTGGGGCTTATAGTCGGCCCAATATAATACCGTACATTTTTTATGAGCACGGTGTAAATACAGCGGTGGGCTGCCAAAATGTTAACAAGGGGCTCGGTTAACCTGAGAGATATTCGCGGTGTTTTAGACAAAGGATAGATTTTTCATCACTGTTATAGGACTATTCGCAAATTATGAAATCCGTTGAATGTTACTTAATATGCCTTTATTATGTAAATATGTACTGCTATATATTTAAAAAAAACTCATAATGTCCTTTTAGTATGCATCCGATATAAAGTATTTTGTGAAAATTTTTCAAATGCAACAGTCTTTTGTTTCATAATACAAACATGTAAACCATCTACAGCAATGATCTGAGAATATTTTTTATTTTAACAAGGGGCTCGCCGGCCTTAGTAAAATTTAACAAAGGGTTCGAGCCTCCGAGCCCCCTCCAGCCCACCCCTGTGTAAATACGAACAAACTACCGACTTATCTAAAATAAATAATTCAATATGCGAGTCATTTATATACGATAGATATTATATCAGATTATGTTTTGTTGTAAATTATTCAGCAATGTATAGCTGGACAGTCATTCGTTTTAGGAAAAACAAATGTATATTTGAAAATAATTACTGGGCCCGAGCCGGAGACGATCTAAAATGGCCCAGCACAAATTGAATATTTTCATAAAATTTCGACCCTTGCTGGGCCTTTTGGAGCACTGTAGTTATTTCTAAGCTAACATTGTCTTCCATCAACAACTCGGAAACATTAAATTAAAACATTTTTATCCTTATTTGATTTTTCAAAGAATATTAGTCAATATAGTCATCGTTTGACAGGTACAAAATTCACGAAAAACCATAAATTAAAAATAATAATTTTTTTAAATGGGCCCTACTGAAAAAAATATGAGGCTCAAAAATTATAATACACAACTGTTTTTTGCGACACTAATTGGCAGTTATTGACGTATTGTATTCATCAATATTTATTTTTGTTCTTTAATACAATGACTAAACATTTTGTTATGCTTTTATCTCATCATTTCAATTCTTGAGCTTAGATTTGTTGCATCATGGCAAAAAAGCGTAGGTAAGCTAAATTTAGTCAGAAGCTGCCAAAGAGTCATTTGAAGTCAGTCGATTCCGTTGACTAATACTTCTTTAAATATAATTTTCAAGATTATATTTATTTATCAGGTTCTTCTTATGAGAGATTGCTAAAAATAATTTTAGTACTGGCTTTTTTATTTTGTTAGTCAGACTATAATATATTCTTATTAATAATATTTTGATTCACTTTAACATGAGTGATAAATACAAACTTTATGGCATGGTGATTCAGTCTCCATTTATCTGTCAACGAAACGGCAACAATAATACTGTTTGTACATTTATGCTAATAAAGATTAAATGTGTAAACATTAAAGAGGCCGTAATTCATTATCGTAGTATTTTATTGTGGGCCGCCAAAAGTTACAAACAAGGATTTATTTCATTCAATCAACATAAATTATAAATGCATCATGCAACTGAACTTTAGGTAACTTTGTACTTAGAACCAATTGCGATAAAGCAACACAATAATATCGTCGATGCACATCAAATATGGTCTATGTGACTATGGGTACACATAGTCACATATACCATATTTGATGTGCATCGACGATATATTGTATTTTATATTGTTTAATGAAATTGTTGCGTACAGCGTAACTGCTCTCTTGAATTATTAATTATTGTAGCCATAAGTAGAATGATGACTTTAATTTTATTATTATTGTTTCCAAATAAACTTAAATATATACATATATATATATATATATATATATATATATATCTGTTTGGCTAGGTGTAAGAGATCAGTACTGACAAAGAAACTCTTCCGCATTACAAGAATTATTGTATACATCTCAATATGCAGTGAAAGGGTTAATGTGAAATATAGTAATAGCTGACCAATTAAAAACTAAAATATGAGCTTACAAATTAACCTTGCATTATACTTATGAAGTATACATTTAATTATTTTGCTTTTAAAATCCTGATTATAGGGTTTGGGATGAATTAATTGAATGAATGTTAAGTATTTCATATAAATTATTCACCGTAAGAGTTAAAAAGTAGTAAAAATGAAATATAATTGTATAGCTATTCTTACAGAACAATACCACCAAGTTGTCGATGTTGCCAATGAGGGTGTTGAGGGTTTTTGCTGTTACATCTTCGATTACGTCTTCTTCGTCACCTGTGGATTTGTTGGCGACCAACCATTCTAATACATCTTCTTCTCGACTCAATTCACCTAAAAGAGAAAAGAAGTTACAGTATATACATATAATATATAGTTGAAACTTTCTCCTTATTTCATTGGGGTAGCTTCACAACACTCAGCTCAAAATTTGGGGCCCAATAAGCAAGGCTTTTTTAATGTCCGAGTGTTAAACTGCTATTGTTATTTTATTACTAAGTTTAAGTGGCATGGCAAAGTGTTAAATATAGTCAGCGTACCGGTGTTACTATTATAATTTGAATCCAATTTAATTGAGCTTAGTCTTTAAAATTTTAATAATCAGCCTTCACTATTTTCTTCGCATAAAATCCCCTCACAGGCTTGTGAAGTTAACTTACGAAATTCCTTAGACATACGCTCTTTCTATTTTCAAATTAGGAAAATAGTTAAATGCCCGTTATTATAAAATATTTAATATCTTGATACTAAGCAGATTACTGACCTTCGTAGATGACTGGAATTTGATGTCTGTAGTAGACAAGTTTAGGTAATTCTCCAAGACTATACTCTTCAGAAAGCTCTTCATCATAGATCTTCACGAATCCAATTCCCAATTGGTCAGCTTCATCGTCGATGTTTTCCAACTCTTGCAACGCCTTCGAGCATTTTTTGCACTCCGGTTTGTCTAACACAAACAAGTAAAAACATATTATAATAAGATCAATTTTATTTGAAGCTAGTTTCACTTCTCACTGGAAGAAATATTAGTTTGCGTACAATCGTACCTTGTGAGTTTGCCCTATATTTTTTGGTACAGAAACGAACCAAGAATCTTTTAATGTACATAGATTGTTAATATACATACATTACATCAACAAATATGAAGTTTTAAATTTGAAAGAAATATTTTATCACACTAATATTAAACCATTTTCAAAAGCGTGATGATATAAAGCTGAATTCCTTATCAGATGCATTAGAAAGACACTGAAATTTATGAATATTGGAAAAGTGTGTTAAAAATTGGTGTATTTTTGCATATTTACTTAATAATATAGTTCTAATTTTATTAATGGGAATTCAATATCGATATTTATCAAGTCGAAACGCTTTGAAAAATATTATTATAACTATCTGTTATAATAATATTTTCATATTATTATACTATGTCATCTACGGTGAGATATTATTTTAATTATTTAAATAATCTTTATATTGGATGATTGAATAACGATAACTGGAATAACATTATTCTTGGATTTGGATCAACACAGACATCGTGAATTACATTAGTGTTTCATTTTTTAATGCCATTTATTCTTACCTAAACGAACTTTATTTTTTTTAATTTACAGATACAGTTATACTAATGAACTTATGAATAAAATAAATTAGGCAGATCAGTTATTTGTTTATCAAACCAAAAGAGTTGCATAAAAATACAAATATTGAAATAAAGTTTCTTATAAAAATGGGAGGGACAACTATAATATTATATTATATATATAGACAAAAACAGAATAAGAAAGACCAGTTCATAATCTGGCGTTTGATTTCTGGGGTGCATATTATATATCTAAATGTGATGGATAATTCTAATGCATTACTGTAGATTTATACGAAAAGATAAATTATGACAAATGGCGATGGACTCATTCAAAACTTGCTGCATTTCAATACCAATGTGCTGATTAGGAGGCTGCGGAAAACATATGTTCAATAGCTTTAAATGTGTTGTGAAAATTACTTGTTCAACATCAATATTAAAACTAGACGTAAAAAGTGTAGAACAATAATTAAGAACGAAGGCATTCTCTCTAGCTGAAAAAAATACAGCGTGATAAATGTTAGCAAAATAAGCAATATCAATAAATATTCACTTGATTTGTGGCCAATTCAAAAATGATAATTTAAAAATAAGCGGGGGGTGCTAAAAACTAAAACACAAGGCGGATCGAAAGAAGAATCATGATCGAAATACTGGTGCGCTTAAAATGACCTAGTCGATAAAAATAATATAAATTCAAAATTAAAGTAAATCAGTTCTTAATATAATAAATAAATAATACATTTAATGTAGTGATATTTAAGAAGTATATTCTACAATGGTTAAAAACCTTCCAGTTACGATGGGTAAATTATTGAGAATAAATGATTTTTAAAGTAAAATAAAAATTGTCTTAATTACAAAATTTATTCTTTCACTGTTTTTTAATAGTGTGAATTTAGATTTAAAAAATTCTTCCTCGATATGTCACTGTGAATAACGTTATAACGGCCTGCTGAAATACACTTAAATTTGACAGGCGTTCCACCGTAGAAGATAATATTTATTTCTATATTATACTTAAAACAATAGATTTATTTTTAATATAATTCTATCTCCGAGGTTTTATCTGTCAATCCGCCTATGATTTTATAGAAATGAAAAGAACCAGATTTTAAATCGATTTGATAAAGATATTATCATTGTTTTAAGCTTTATGCTTCATACCAATGACGTAATACATTGTCTTCAAGATTTAGCACGTCAAACAATCTTTTAAATGTCTCCAAAAACGACCAATTGACCATGATGTAACTTGGCAGAAGACCAATAATTTATTAAGCTCATACAATGAACTCAAGTTCACTGATCTACGATTGAAATAATTTATTTTAATAAATTTTATTTTAAAACCATTGACTATATAATAGTAAAGTTAATAAAAATTGTCGTACATTCACAATTTTACAATTCTATCAATTTAGGAAAATTATTCACACCGATAAAATTAACTTTTAATTTCAAGAGTCGTTAATTCTAAGCACCTAAATGAAATTCGAATCTTGTTAAGTAACAAATCTGTCAAAAAACTTTCATATAATCGTTATTTTTTTAACATTATCATCATCAATAAATTTGGTAATAAATTGAGAGTAATTTTGTAAACCTCCGTTCGTTAAATCGTCAAGAGAAGTTATTCTTGAAAAAATAGATATGAATAAATCCGACTCTGAACTTAACAGCTGAGACACCACTTAATTGAACATAATGTAATGTTTTCTTAAACAAGCAAACTTTCCAAGTAAGTATTTTGTATAAAATATGGGGTTTCGCTTGTCGCATACCACACTTAGATAGTAAATTTGGCAAACGGCCAACATTTACTCTGGTTAAAACAATTATTCCGAAGACACGATTTTGTCGAAATTAACATTCCTCTGGGGAGGAATGAGATATTTAAGAAACTATTGTGTATTCAGAAAACAAATGTTTTATTTTGATTATATTAATAAAGTTGTATCGCGGTCTCACAAGTTGAGAATAATGGTTTTGCCATTTTCATATAATGCATCGAAATTTTGTTATCACTAAACATTTGATACGACAAAAGAGACTGCTAATGAAAGAACATATTTAATTATTTTAAATATCTATGGGTAATAAAACTAAAATTAATGTTTTAAATTCATAAGTTGTCTAACTCTACTTTTTTATGGTCGTTATCTTTCAGTGATTTAAACAATACTTTGCAAAGTAAACTTCCATGGACATAAGCGGAAAACAAATATGTTCGTTTGTAGAATATATATGTTTACAAATAAAGACTGACTGAAAGCATTTAACATTGATTAATTTTGAAAAAAAATCCCAGAAGTTTGATTGAATTGTGAATTACAACTATCATTTATTCGAAGAGAAATCTTTTGCCGTCTTTAAAATGCGATGGGGAAGCTTTTCTTTAACACGATGCGATTTATGGAAAAGGACATATTATGATATGAAACATATTTGATTAATATAATTATTTAAATAAATGATAAAAGAAGGGGAAAGTTCTTCGCACTGGCAAAAGAAAAGCTCAAAGCGGCTAAGCCTGGGAAAATATATAAAAAAAGTGAAGGTGTCTATTTTTCATAATTCTTTCAAAAAAGAATGTCGGATTATTTCCAACAAGGGATAGCAAGTTGTGTATTCTAAGCATAAATATATTATATTAATATCATAGTTGATAATTCATGTGCTCTCATTGAATGAGATTACATAAGGATTTATGTATTGTATCGTATTTTGTACAGTTGTAATTACTGTATTCTTGTGCCAACACATTTTGACATCAAAGTTCGGTGCAATAATATCATCATTAAACTTTTTAATGACTTGAGCGACTAAACATGTCTTTCTATCAAGAGAGAAAGCAATCTTTTGCGGTGTTTTCATAAAATTTAATATTTATAAAATGCAGTTTTATTATAAATTCTGTGATTGAATTATTTTCAAAGATAAAATATATAAATATTTTTTTTAGGAGAAGCTTGCGATCAAAAATGACCAGATTCAGGTCCTCTTTCCTGAACAGACAAAAACACACTTTAGGTAAATATATTTTACAACGTGCTAATCTTTCTATACTTAGACATAATTGAAATGCCGCTAGTAAAAATGCAGCTCTGTAAGAAATTCAATTATCAATTGGAAAATGTCAAATTAACATATTATACATGATAATCAGGGATTCTGATAATTTACGCGAAATACGAATATAATATCAGCATGAAAAACTCAACATAACATGTTAAATGGAACTTCTTAGAACACATTTGATAAATGGAAGACGAATTTTCGTAAAAATACTACATAATTCGCGTGAATTATCATTTTTTTTTTAAAATATATTTGTTGAAATTAATTAAGCTTTACAGGTAATCGAATTGTTTCTTGCGAGATTTAGTAAACTTTTAAGAAGACACAAAGTAGCATGTTTTAAAGCATATCTATCCAGTTATCAAGATCATATTTTGACCCTTAATAGAAGATACATAACGTTAAAAAAATGATTAATTGCTTGATCCCAAGCTCTTCATATATCAAAGAATGAAAAACACTATTGATTGAGAATTATTGACTCGATTTGTTGTTAAAAATGGACATAAAGAATACAGTATTTTATTAAATGTTACCTTCATGTTATTACAATTATGTGTATGTATGTTCGTTTGTTGTGTGATTAAAAATGTTAATTTTATTGATATAATAATATAAAGCTTTCAGCCCAACTGCAACGGGGTTCGCAAAATTGTCGATCACGATGTCAATTTATGTTACTTACTGTTTGTGGCACATGTCTGGGCATTTGGACCTATACCGGGGAAAAAAATAATACTATGATAAAAACGGGACTTCCTAAACGTAGTATGTATATCTTTCACCCAGAATCGACAGACTTGACGATTCTTCTAGTACGTTTTCATGATCAACTTCTGTGACAGTTTCATTTTAGTTTGTATATACGATTAAAAAGGAGTACCGATTAGATATACCTTGCTTAGTTATGATTTTTTTTCAGTATTGCCGTAAACCTGAAAGTTTGTTTTAGTATTATAGTTAGTATTTTAATCGTGAATTTTTTAATAATACTTTGAAGCATTCATCTCGAGAAGAACATCGATCTTGATTGAAATCAAACACTAAAAAAACCGTTGCAAATTATCCACTCTGCATAATGTTGCCATAAATGTTAAATGAATATTCTCATCATATTAATTTTCTACATTGACTTTTGAAAACCATTTTAGTGTCGATACATTTAAAAGTGTCTATTCTCATTAAGTAAAATAATGTTTTCTCATATTTAAAAAGTAATTAATAATATTTAATTTCGACATATCGACTGCAATATTTTACAGTCCCGTCAATTTGTAAATATTGGGCTAAGTAAGATTCGTGTAATATTGTAAGAAAATCAAAATATCATACAATCTCACTAATACATAAGTAATGAAAACTCTAAAGAAAACAATTATTTAAAACGAGTTTTTACAAGTCTGTTAAAGAGTAAATAATAATATAAAATTATGTCATTTTTATACTAACTGAACTAACACAAAATTTGTATAGTATAGTTTTATCTTACTTGTAAAAGGGCATTTTAAATTATAATAATAAAGATATGGAAAAAAATATAAAACATATAAAGGAAAAAGCGTATAAAAAAGACTAGTTTAAAAAAAATTAACTACAAATGAAACTGTCACATTGGGAACTGTAAAAATGAATGGAATAATATATTATTAGAAAAATGTTGTAAATTTAGTGAATGATAATATACTTTTAAAAATAATATGATCTATCATTTTTAAATGTGAGTATTTTGTATAATATAATAGTGTATGTACTGCATAACTTTAAAATTTGTTGTTTATAGTATATATTATAAATTAATAAAGTGTGTTTTTGAAATTTATTAGTAAGTATCTAAAAGAAGGGTGTGTTAAATAAAATATATCACAGTTGAATCTGTTTCCGTGTCAGAAATCAGACTTGTTAGAAAATTTGTTTGTCAAAACACAGATTTTATATTACACTACTTGGTTATTTTAAATTAACAAGTAAAATTATTAAATAGCATAATAATTAAATAAAAATACACGTATACAGATGCGCAACTTTTCATTTTCATGAAGCGATGTTAAATCTGTAAATTTACCTCAAAAAGTTTCTCAAACTCTTTTAAGAGGCTGGTCTAACTAACTCTTATGTTAAATAATAATACTTATTATTATTTATGAAATCAATTGACCCAGTTTATTATTTAAATTTTTTGATACAAAAAATACAAATTAGTTAAAAATTGAAAACTTTGTGTTGATATAATTAATTTAAATACTTTCTGCGGAGTTAGTAATTATGAAGCTTTTATAAAGCTCTGTATATTTTTTAGTTATAGTCATTTGGCCAACTTTTTCTACTTCAGTTACAAAGTCTACGGGCTTAAATATCATTACGGAAACATTCATACACTGATTTTACGATTAAAAGAATCTTTTTGGGGTTCTGTCATGTATCCAGTCTCTCCCACTTAATCACTCTTAAATACAAGGAATAGGGAGAACCATAAGCTATTTAATAGCCCTCCCTTATCCTTATTTTTATTCTCTCGCAGCTAACGATTGAATAACAGCTAGAGATAGAACAACTTCCGTTCAGAATTCAGATGCTCAATTAAAAGTCGAATGGTTTATTGTTGACCAGCGGCGTAGTCACTTCATAGCAGCATCATGCAATACACGATGGCTCAGTGAAAAGGGGGCCCAAATTTCTACATACTCAATATAGAAAATTACGTGGGAAGGCCTTGCGTAACGTTTGCACGAGGACCCCAAATTTCTAGCTACGCCACTGATGGTGACAACTCGTACCTTCATTTTTTTTTTTCAACTATTATCTGATATATTTAGAAATAACTTTATAGTACGAAAATATATGCAAAGCTGTTTAGTTTTCTGTATAAATACAATTATTTACAATCCAAAGTTGTTGTTTTGTTTGATTCAATTACAATATTTTCTCTGTTTGTTTTTGTTTTAACCCACCACAGTAAAAATAAGTCAAATGTCAGTGTTACGAGTTGTCAATGTAAGTACATTGCTTTGCTACACACTGGGAGTGAAGGTTGTTTCTAAATATGTTTCGTTTAAATCGCTTAGTATAATGCATTATAATATTATCTTCCGCGTAGGCTAAGATATACTTACAGAACAGTACTGCAACATACTCCGTGTCTTCAATGATTTTGGACAATATTTTCTTGTTGACTTCTTCTATTCTATCTGGTCTATCCATTGCTTCGAGACTGGTTAAGAAATCCAAGACATTTTCTTCGTCCATTAAGTCCCCTGCAGAATCAAAATACAGTAACGAATAAGATATAATAAATAACCATCAATATTCAGTCTCCTAGTTAAATTGAGTATACATATCACTTTGCCTGATGCATTTTAGTAACTTCATGTTTCACTTAAGATTCTGTCCGCTGTGTGGGGATATAATAAATAAAAGCCCCTGACGATTTAATACTGAGGGTAGAAATCATGCTACGAACAATTGAGTCTTTACATTGTTTTCCTGTATTTATTATATTCTGGATGACTAATGTCCTCATAAAACTTCTTTCAGTTTGATTATTTTAATATAACCCTCCTTACAAAAACTGATTGTGACTATTCAAACAATAAGATTGCCGGCCTCATTGCTCTAGTGGTAAAATTTGTTTCCTAGCAATCAGATCGGTCTGGGTATGCAAGGCGAATGTATGTATTTGTATGTGATTGTAATCTGTTATATTTCTCATGTAATTTAAAAATTAATCAAATTTTTAACGCATTGGCCAATAACCGATATAATATTAAATACTTTTCTTTCAAAAAAAATGTTTTGAATTATTTATTATTAGGGTTTGCTTATGTTTTGAAACTTGGTGAGTATACTGTGACTTACCGTCTTTTGTATTATATTTCACATTATAATATTATTTTGTAAGCTTACCGTCGTAGATGATGGGCTCCTTCTCTCGGAAGTAGGTGAGGGCGGGGAAGTTTTTGATGCCATAGTGCTTTGCGAGTCGCTTGTCGTTGATTTTAACAAAATCAACTCCAAACGTGTCGGTATCATCGTCGATTTTTTCTAGTTCGGCAAGCACCTTGTCGCACGTCACACAACTCCGCGCATCTGTTAAACAAACAAAAACAATAAGAATGTATTTTTTAAATATCATTGTTTAATATAATGAGTTGTCTTGCTAAGAGTTGAGCTGTATTCACTTTATGTTGATTTTACTATTCCTTTACGGCAATTCATTCTTTTGCTACATAATGCTTATATGTGACAGTTTCTAACACGATTAGCTTTTTTGTCGTGTTTTTTTGTGATTGACAAATCTTGATGCATCTATTTTTTTATGTTGATTTTTAGCACACTTTTGCTTCCATTTCTGAGTTAGTTGAAGTTAATTAACTTAGAATTTCAATAACGAGAGAAGTTGGTTAATAATTTATATTTAACACATGTAACGCAAATTAGGTTGCTTCTGAATTTCTCTATCCGAGCATATCATAAAAATAATCTAGCATTTATATGTTTATTATTATTTGGAATACGTGTTGTGCAATATATCTAAGAGCGAATTTACAAGAGACAAATAAGGATTTGTTAAGCTAACAAACATAATTTAACTGTTGTTAATTGTATGCTAACGCCAATTTTTTACTTAAATAACATTTTTTTGGGTTTATACATTTATCAAACCAGGAAATAGAAAATATGGAATTAAAAAAAATTAACTTATTGATTAATGGTTGTTTTACTAAATCATTATGAAAAGAGTACAATGAGTTTTTTCTTCAAATTATTATGAAACTAAATAAAACTAAGCATGATAATATGTCGAATATGCTATCGTTGGACTCACCGATACGACATTTTGCTTTAGTTAACTATATTATTTCTTCATACATACGTTCTTCGGGTCGTAGCAGGACGTCGCCGTAGCTACGTCATGTTTATGTGGAAATTCTTAACTTACATACACAATTTAACAGTTATTCATTCTCGCTCCCATATTTTTATAAAAAAATAGAATCTAGAAAAAGACAATTTTCTTGTTCATAATAATGAGTATGTGTGTGATTTGAGATTACAACATATTTTGTAAAGTACTTAACCACTATAGACATATTTATTTATGAATAGCTGCAAAAGTCTCATTTATTAATATTTAATTAATTAAGACTGGTTTTATGAAACTTTTGTTCATACCTATAAAACTTCAAATTTAGGGGCCTAGGGGTTGCACGTTTTCCAACTCTATCTTAGGATAAAGATACGTATGATTATTTGCTGAAAAAAATTCAACAAACATTGAATTTAATAAAATAACACTTGATTCTTAGATCATGTAGTTTCTTTTAAAGCAGTGAGATCTTATAAGATGTTAAAATTCACAATTCTTGTCAATATATCGTTTGGGACATCGACCAAAACATCAAATTAATCACTTTCAGAGCATTCATCCAATGGTCGGTCATTCGAGTTCTTTATCCTCTTAAACTACGACACGTGGCTCTTGATTTGAATTTATGAGTTACCGATACAAAAATGAAGATGGTGCTCAGAATGAGATTTTGATATTTATGCTTTTATATTTTAGTATGACTTTATCAATATGACGTAAGCTGTAAAAAATATATATTAAGCAACAATAAAAGTGAATATATATGAAATATGACAGAAAAATACGCGAGCTTCGTAAATGAATCTTCATTCTTCTGGGAAAGTTTATTTATTTTAAGATTTTACCAATATCTCTAGACTTTTATATGTCATTTTCTCAAGGTTATGATAAATACGAAAATAGTTTCACATTATCCACACGCGGAGACAATAACTACTTTTTTCTACTTTTTTTTCTTCTGCATCAAATGCCCGCGCTCGTAAATTTTGCTCTGCAAAAGTCTGCTAAAAAATAATTATTTTTCGACTTTCGTCTGCATAATCCACCAGCGACGTCCCATCAGATTTACGATACGCTAACGACTGACTGGTTTCTGAGAGGAAAACTAGATAGATGGAAGCGTCGCCAAGCGGCTAGTGACGGCGACGGCGACCTTTTTAGGAGATCGCCGGCCTGAGAATAGGTCGGCCGGGCACAGACTGATTCCCCTCCCCCTCAAGTCTGCCCCCTCCCGCCGTATAGCCCCTACCAAGCGCGGGAAAACGGACGCCTCTGCCGGAAAATCAGCAAAGTATTATTTCGGGTGAGATTAGTTTTTACAATGTAATAATTATTGTATAATTAAATGTTTCAAAACAAACATTGCAAAACATATATCACTGTGCGACAGTTTAAAAATATATGTATCGCTTTGATAATAAATTTACAAACAAACCTGTTTCGACGATTACGTTTATTATGCTATACATCTTAACATATTTTTTTTTTAGATGTTGATATAAATTTTTAATTGATAACTTTGTTATTTAACTAAACGTGACACGTGTTTGAGAATCAGTGTACAGTTTGGACAAATAATTTAAATTACAATGTTACAATATTTTTTTAAATTTATTATATTGACTTTTTGCCTTGAATTTTTAAAGCGTGATGTATATGTCTATAATAAATACGTTTTTAGGTATTTTTAGTATACAAATACTTTTTAAATATGCAAAAAACGTATCACGTAGGTACAATTTAATATTAAAAATGATTTAGCTCATTAAAAGTCTTCGAGTCAAACGTATTGAAACAAGTAACAAATTGAAAATATGTATAATATAAGAATATTTTTTATAAAGTTGTCAGAAAAACAGAAGTTTTTACTTTAGAATTTGTTAACATTGTACAAAATGCTTCAGTATCCATTTTCTTGAATGTAAAAACTAAGAAAATACAGCCACAAAGTCTGTGAAGAATTTGGCAAATCCAACGTAACCCAAAGCCTAAAAATATACAGACTAACGTGCGATATGTCTCTCAGAAAGTTAAGCCGGTGAGTTTTTATGCAAAATTTTGGTTGATATCGAAATAGAGAAAGCTGGCCCAAGAATGATCGAATCGGACATCTATGACAATTAGTGGAGACCCTAACCAAGGCAGTTGTGCATTTATAATAATTAAAAAAAAAAACAAACAACACACAGTTGGTATCCTGAGTTCCATCGATTACAAAAAAGATTATATTTACAATTTAAAAAAGACACAAATTTTATGTCACTTCCCAATTTGTTTTCATTGCCTCGTGCTCCCGAGTTTCTTAGAAGTTCTTTGAAAACGAAAGGCGTCATGGGACTAACCATATGCTTAAAATGAATGCTGAATCTTGATTATGGAGGACCAAGATGCCAAATCAAGCCCCGCAGCGGAGCTATTCCCGCGCGCATAATACTTATTTTGGACGGCCTGAAATACTCAACACGGCATTGTGCTGGAACGACTGTATAATTAAAACATTATTGTGTTGAGTATTTAGGAACATTCAAAATAAGTCGATACACGCGGGAATAGCACCGCAGAAACTAAGCAATGTCTCTCATATGCAACAGTATTGCTCTGAAAGAGAATTACGATTAAGAATATGCTCTACAATAAAATAGAAATTAGTATTTATATTATAGTTAAAATGTAATAATTATGCATTTTTTTATTATTTAATTTCGAATTAAATAAACGATGTTGATGTTCTTATTACTCGATAGCTGGAGAGGTCCTTGACCCACTTGCCTTCGAAATCCATTTCAACATTATGCAATAGTTTTTGGCAGATTTGGCCCGAGCCCAAAATACGCCGTTTTCAGATGATGAACAAACGTAATTAATACTTGGGTCTGAAAGTGCAATGTGGAACTCTTTAACGCAGGCCCGTCACTTCCATAAGTGAAATTTATCCATTGCACGCGGGCGGACTTTTTCATGAAGCGGTAAAACGCTGCTCGAAAAAACATTAGAAATGAAATACAAACAAATGGTTAGGTACAAATCACTTTTTTTTACAAGAACCAGTGACATTTAAAACATTAGATATATTTAAATATAAAATTTCGAAAAAAGATTTCAGATTTAACCTCAAACTATTTAAGATAATATCTCTGTTGATTTGATTACGATTGGAAATTTACCTGGTTGGTTTGTGGATACAGAATGAGAAATCATAAAACATAGCTAACGTATTAAAAAACGAAAAGAAACTATTTTTTTTAATGATGAATGAATTTAATGAAAAACGTTGTAGTAGCATGTAATCACCGACATTGGTTTTCAAACAAATAATAATGAGTATAATTTAAAAACAAAATTTTCTCTCTCATAAAAAAAATCATTTATATTTAATACTTTTTCGATATTTGAAAAAACATTTTTTTTCCAAACAATTTTCGCCTTTTTACTATAAATTCGTTGCTCTTTAAAATAGGAAGAAAATCTTATATTTAAAAGAATAATATTTTAGATGTCTTAATTTTACATTTAATCAACATCTTGTAGGCGGCCAAGCCACTTGATGCGGGTCTGCTTTCACAGCAGTGTCTTCATAACATAACGCGTGTGCATCTTATGAATGAACGAATTAAAGAGATTATCTCAAAGAAATAAATAATATTGGCATCCAACTCTCCTTATCCGATTAGTTTATTTTGACTAATAAGTAGCTTCAGTATATTATATTATATACTATTAGATATGGAGAAATATGATTTTGGGAAAGCAGTGTGTTTTGATTTGTCGTTATCAAATTAAATCAAAATCCTAGGACTGTTTTCAAATGTTCATTCATTTCAATTAATTATATTTCAATGTTCTGGAAACCATGATAATGAAGCCTAGGACTGTTTTCAAACATTCGATGATTTTCAATAGGGATCCCAAACATTCGCTGAAAATAAATAATCGAATATTAAACCCTGTAGTACTCAAATTTATTCGAATAATATAATAAATGAATTCTTGAATTGTTTTTTTTTAATTTGTGGCGAGACATGTTGTTTTTTACACTTACTAGTTCCCAGAATAATCAAAATAGATTTTATCAAAATAAAATTTGACGCCGAATGACTGTTTTTGTGAGCTCAGTGGTTTTATATGCATTAATGCCAGGGCTGTGGAATCGGAGTCGGAGTCGTGAAAAATGAGCGGCTCGATTTTTTTTTGAAAAATATATTTAATGATGTGTATTTAAACAAAATAGTCAAAAGTGTTACATTTCATGTTTGGCTGACTTAAGATTATCTGATGGTATACATATCGACAGTGGAAAGGAAAAGGGACGTAACCAACACAAAGCAAATTTTACAGAAGGCGCTAAAAACGTATTTTGATAATTTTGTGACATATGCAAATTATGAATTATACACAACCTTGAAGTGCACAGAGACTTATAAACTGGTGTTTAATTAACACAACCTACTATTAATTAAAGAAATTGTCTCGGAAAAACCTTTATTTCAGTGTTTTTTTTTTTGTTTTAATTTTTTACAACGTCATCTTTTTCAAACTTTAAAGCTAAATTTAGATACTTATTCGGCATTTTTAGCTTCCATCCTTTTGATAGAATGTGTGTCAAGTTGTGTAAATTGTAATTATCGAAAATTATCGTATGTATTAAATGTTTGAATTAAGAAAACCTATCAAGAACTTCATTTCAGTAAATCATGTTTGAAAAATAAAAGAATATCATTCACTGGTCTCATGAGGAATCATAAATATTTTAAAATTATATTTTTAGACATTACAATTACCCATGCCTTCGGACTGCAATGCAGTTCGTACTGAACTATCACGGAAGTCAACGACGTTGGCCGCTGCGCCACGGATCCGGGACGAAATATTATCGAACGCATAATATATTTAAAAAAAATACAATTTATGTTACTGATTACAAAATATTATTAAATGATCAGGACCTAATTTTTAATCAAAGATTGCGCGTGGAATTATTAACATAAACTATCTTTTTTAATTTTTTTAAACTACAATACCTGTTCTCCAATAATTGACAGTTAACACAATAAAAGTAATTAAGTTCGTTGGGTTATGTTGCCAGTACTTTTCAATAATAACACACTAGCGTCACAGTAACACATTTTTCTCAAAGTCAGAAGAATTCTCTCCGACTGAACCGTAACGAAAATGTAGTGACAAGGTTCTCTTAAAATAACCACAGCAAGGGCAAATAATTCAGGTTTATTGTTTTGAAACTGTTTACGAAAACAACTGTTTTTTTGAATGTGCACTTCAAACAGATATTTACACAGCTGCACATAGATCTAATTGTAAGCGTTTTTTAATATGATTTATTAACAATTATCGCTACATCATTAAAATATATATTCTTAATTTAGTGCCATTTAATTTAACTACTATTTTCGTAGAAATAAATCAACAGTATTTAAAAATTGGGTCCTATAGCGCAGCACTTAGCGCCGATCTCACGGGTTCGAGTCCCAGTACGAACAGCATTTTTTCGATTTCTGTACGAATGCATGGGTGTTTGTGATGACTGAAAAATCATTTCCATTCTTCTGATCCTTAAATAATTGGGTGTAGCGAAAGCGATTGGTTAAAAAAATAGTCCTGTTCTAGCCTTAACAAACAGTTCTCGTAGAAAAAGTTCTGTTGAGATACCTTAATTAGGAAATCATAATAATTAAATATTTTTTAGGGGGTGTGGAAAGCTTTATATTTTTCGACGGTGATTTTTTTATTACATATCTATGTAAATTTTATACACATATAATTTATCTACATTGTATATATAAAATTGAAGGCACGACTTAAAAAAAATTAGGGGGATTAAAATACCACAGTTTATTTCTTTATTATATACGTAAAATATGTACAAAAAGAAAATAAGTGAACTGTCGGAAATTATTTAATATTAAATGTGGCAGTAAATTGAGAAGTATTTAGATTTTAAATGTGATTTTTTACATGTTATAGTGAATCCTAATATTCCGGTATTACGAAATCGCCAATTTTATCGGGATTCAAGGATTTAAAGAGCCCTAGTTAAGATGAACTACAATATTGAAATAAATTATAATTTGTCACCGCATAATGAATGAACCGGCGAACTATCTGCCATATACATACAGTAAGGGATTATTGGAATAATATTATAAAAAACATTATAAGATTTTTAATAGATCTAAATTCTAAAATAATAATCCAAATAATAAACAAATTAATTTATCTTACACCTTATTTCATATATTCCATGCCGATTAAATTAAGTGGATTGCCTGAAACTGAAATAATTCAAAATTATTGTACGCTCGATTTTATCAATAGCACAATTTATGTGAGTTTATAATAAAATTTTAAATTTCCCAATTACTATAATAAAATTTGTCACATTCAGAGAATTCGAATCGATATAAAATAGTTAATTTAATATTAAAAAAGCGCTTAGCTAGTCACGATGTATGTAATATAGAAAAAATCTCTTAGACAATAGAGTAGGCATAAATCTTTTAAGAAAAACAATTTTAATGTTAAACAAATGTATTTTTACAATGCTTTATGTCTATGACGTCTATGTATTGTAAATATTTTAATTACAATCGTTTAATTAGCTTAGTTTATGTTTATAAAAGTTTACATGAGCAACGATTTTATAGCTTTATCTATAGATACACAAAGCGAAACAATTAGGTACTTGGCATGGTCTGAAATTAAACGGTTGAATAATTTTGTAAATAAATAATTTATAAACTTCGTTTATTTAATTTGAAATTTTTATGAATTTTAATATCAATGGGTTCGGTTTTTATTTTGTGTCCGAATCTTTCGTCTCCGCACACTGATTATTCATTGCTGGTTTTTTTTCAATTGCTTATATTCAACAACATTGAATAATTATACTATTTACTATCGTGCTTTCTGATGTATAAATGTAATAACTTATTATTTAAATAATATTTTTGATAATACTTTATCGATCGCCCAGTTTATAAGTTAGACAGCTCCAATTAAGCTGTTTTGAATTAAAAATGATCATCATACATCAAATAGTATTCATCTGTTGCCCGAGATTTATACATTTTATTTACAGTTGCTTACAGATTAAGTACTAAGGTCGGATTCACCAGTAAGAAATTACTAAATATTATTGTAATAGCCTAAATAATTACGAAATGTGTCATTCTTTAGAAGTTACCTGAATTAGTATATATTTCCGGATGCGATAAAGCGTGAACTGGATATTTAATTCCAATTTTGATTATTTGGGGCAGTCTTATTACTGGATGATATGTTGTGTAACCCTCTCCCGTTTAAAAGTCAAACTCTTTACGTAAACAAAACTTAGATAAATATATAATCTTAATTATTGTTTAAGTAAGACATTTTTAAGATATCTTATTCACCGGTTTGAAAATGCTCTTTACGTAAAAAAACTAAGATGAACAATTAAGCAATATTAATTATTAATTCAAGAGAAAATTTTAAGATATCTCATTCGAGCGCTTGAAAAAGCTTTTACTTAAACAAAACAATTATCGACTGCATTTCAAAACGATCTGTAAGATACGATGTATTTTTACGAAGCGGTTTCCCCCACCCCCCTTCCTAATGACTAAACTGTAAACTAAACAGTAAGAGTAAAGGTACCGAGTTCCAATCTTTTGTCTATTATCTATCTATCATATAAGAAAAAAACATTGTCAAATTATTGTGCTTATTAGAAAAAAATGATTTCATCAAATGAAAAGTATTTAATTCACTTATTATCCAGAAGAAGTTACCCTATAACCAATAGAAACTATGGATTCATTGCACATATATTTTTGTAAAACAGTTATCTTCATCAAAATATCATAATAAACTATCAACTTAACTTATCAATCATTTGATAATGCTCGTCATGAGCGAAACTGCTCCTGATCTTAATAAATAAAAGTGGGAATAAGTAAAAATGTATATTTTATATTTTGAATATAATTTCGCCTTTCCACCAAGTACGGACAGCGAACATCCTAAAAGTGATAAAAAAATAAATTGAAAAATCTTTTAAACTTTCAATCTACAATGACCAAAAAAAGTATCAACAAATTTTAAATTTTAAATTGTGGATGAATTTTCTCGTCTCGCTAATAGAATGAAACTAAGGAATGTAGTTTAAGTGATGACGAATAATGAAATAGTGATCCAATGCCTACTTTATTACAAAGTAATGTTGGGCTATATTATTCTCAAAAAAGGATTATGATAGCTGATATTCCAGTACAAAGTATTTATTATTGATATTATTTAAAAATATATAAAAAGTACCACGAAAACCGGTCAACTGGAGTCGTTATACCGAAAGAATAAATCAACACCGGTATTTCGGGACTTCATAATAAACAACGGTATGTAAACAAAAGCTAAAGTATAACGATGAAAGGTTTTTTTATTTATGTTCTATAAAAATCTCGTTTCATGTAATCAAAATAAAGCCCTAAAATGACTAGTTGCTGATATTTATCAATCTTGATTATATCTTCGCGAAAATCAGGGTGCAAAATATACCATCTCAAACTCAACGCTTGTAAGTAAAAAAATCGGTATTTTGATTATGAAAAAATCGAGATCTCGGTTTCGGTAATACTGACATCACTTTTAGGGTGTTCACTGGCAATACTTGATGGAAAAGCATTATATTAAAAAAATACATTTTTACTCATTCCCTTTTTTATTTATTAAGATCAGGACCTGGTTCGCTCATGACGAGCATTATCAACTGATAAGATAATAAAATTTTAAAATCAAAATGAAATAAAAAAAGAATTTACAAATAGAAGTACAAAATACAAATAAATGGCTCTAAGTTGACTAAAGCGACGATGGACCTGGCTTGGAAATGTGCTGCGGATGCCACAAGAAAGTTTGAATTATGCTTGTGTCTTCTACCAAACGGATGGATTCCGCCGTCGTAAAAGGCCACTTATGACCGTCTATAGCAAGGGTGTCCAACCATTTTTGCCCTGGGATCGACTTTTCAATCTTAAGTTTTCTCACGATCGACTTCTAACATGATTCTTATAAGAAAAAATATTTAGTAACGTTTTTTGCCTTCTTCAAACTTAGAAATGTTTATTTTAAATGTGAAATACATATCATTAGATAGGTATGTGCTTACAAAATAATACGATCTTAGTACTTTTGTATATTTTATATTTAAACTATATATTTTTTCGAAATTCACGGAAGCTTTCGGGATCGACTAAATTTTGCTTTGGAATCGACCAGTCGATCGCGATCTACCGGTTGGACACCCATGTTCTATAGGATGTACTCGGCGGAGCTAAGGGACGCTGGAATGACATGGGAGGAAGCAAGAAGACAGGCGGGGGATTAGGAAGCGGATATAGAAAAAAAATGACCAAAATTAAAATGTTTGATACCTCTAACATGTAATTACAAAACTCGCCAAGGCGTAATCAGACTGAAGTGGAGACTAATGGTAAATTAAAAAATAATTATAATCTCGGATTTCTTTACAAAAAAAAAATATATATATATTGCGATCCCTATTCTCAAGCGAGTGAATAGTGCTGCTGTGTGCGCGCAAACGCATTAAGCTCGCAGTTTTACTCGCCGGTATGTCGCTTGGTGTACGTGGACTGTATGGGAGCAAATCAGTGATTGTACGCATTATAAAATGTGTTATAACACGAACATGATGTCGGACGGACGCGGACGCCTTTCGGGAGTGACGGCGTCCAAAAATAATTTGAACAGACGCGCGACGCCGGCGTTTTGCAATGTAAGCCAGGGCTGCAACAATACCTCGCGTTAATATTTTATCTTATTTAACACGCAATGGAGTGTGAAGTGATAGTTTTATGATAATGGTCATTATCAAGCATACGACAAGTTGTTGCGAGTAAAATACATTTTTGTTGTAAGAAATATACCTACACTTTTATATAATGACAGTTGAAACCAGCGGTGGGCTGCCAATATCTTAACAAGGGGCTCGGTAAATCTTGTGGAACATATGGCTTCCTAATGAAGGTATCTCAACAAAAGTTTTTTTTTTCTACGGGAACCGTTTGTTACTTCTTACAACTGTTCGCTCAACCTCTCTTTTCCAATGAGAGTAGTAGGAATAGAATGATAAGGCTAAGACAAGACTAGTGAATAACTCGAACTCATGATGTCCGGCACAGAAGCCCACAACGCTGAATGAAAAAATGAAGGGGCTAGTCTTGTTTCATAATAAAATTTAACCATCTACAGAAATTGCAGTTAGGTGCTGATTTGATCTAAGATGAATGATTTTCTTATCTTAACAAGGGGCTCGCCGGCCGCGCTGAAATTTAACAAGGGGTTCGTCCGAGCCCCCCCCCCAGCCCACCCCTGGTTGAAACTGCTCGAGATGAGCAAAACCGGCCTGACATACTTCAAAAAATTGTGAATTATTTTTATAAGTACTTCATCAAGAATTTACAGTTCACTCCTTAAAAATATGTTTTTTTTTGTGTTTTATGTGTTTAATCTATCTGTGCCAAGTTCTTACACCAAGACATTTATATTGTAACAACGTACCAGTCAGCACTCTACTACTAGAAATTAGATAGTTGGCTCAAAAAATTATAACGACGTTATCAATGATTATTTTGAAAAATTATAATAACGAATTTTCTTCGATTTTTTCTCCAAATAAACACTACAATAATCTAGATTTCGTCATGAAAATAAAACCCTTACTCATTATTTCAGGTGTTAATTCAATGAGACTTAAATCAGTAAAATATTTTCATGTTTTCCACGTCTACTAATAAATAAAAAATAGCATTCTTTGCGTTATCATTTAACCTTTTGGCTGCCGTAGAAAAAAATACGTTTGTACCTAGCACGCCGGCTATAATTTGCAATTATTAATTCAATAAGTTATTGACAAAGTAGCTCGTCTCTGGCGTGTTGTGCACGTAAAATTTGTCTGTGTTAGTCATTCAGTTGAAAGCTGTAAAATTAATGCCGTATTATTAAAACCATTTCATAACTACGAATAATTCTGGATACAATTATTCTTACCCCAGGAAACATATACTTTTCATTTTATAACTTATGTAGAGATACTTCCTTTAGGAGGCCATATGATTTTAAATGGGAACGGACATAGATTAAAAAGAAACAACTCACAATTTCTGTAAATTAAAGCAAATGAGTGAAATAAATCAGTTGAAACTTCATAACTGCGAATAATTTCAGATACAATTACTTATCTCTACCATTGGAAACATACTTATATCTAGACTCGCTAGACTTAGATATAAATATTAAAAAAAAAAACACTCTTTTCTACTTTTTCCACATTTGTTTAATATCATCAGGACCAGTTTCTCCCAAGATGAGCAGTATCAACTGATCATCATCGCTTGATTGTCATCAGTTGAAAATGTTCATCATAAGTAAAACGGGGCATGATAATATTGAATAAATTTAGAATTAGGAATAAAGCGTTTTTTTTTTTGACAGTGAAAACCTTAAGAGTGAAATATAAATGAGTAAGTATGGTCGATTTTGTTAAAACATACTTTATCTTCGGAACAGAAATACATGACTAAATGTTTTTTGGATAAACTAATATTGTTTATAAATTAACGTTAAAAAAAAAAAACCGTTAAATCATTGAATAACAACGAATAGTTTTGTGGAAATTTGTTGCAGCCCTGACATTTAGGCAGCTGCGATGAGTGCATACTGCATACACATAGGGACTGAACAACGTTTATCTTAACCTGTCACAAGTTCACAGTTGCATCGCCAAGTCTTTGCCAATTTATTGAGTTCACTTGAACTAATCGTTTATTCTATACTACCAACTACTTTCTTCTCAGCAATAATTAATGTCTAATATAATGATCAATCGCGAAAGCTTTAAATAACGAGCCAACAAATATTTAGATCGGTTATTATGCCCAATAAATCCTTTATGATCAAACTTTCTTATCCTTCTCGTTATTTTTCCTTTTAGGATGCCTGATATAAAATGATTAGTGACTTAGAAGTTAAAGAAAAAAATATTGTATTGTTTTTCAATAATTTAAATTAACTTAAATCCTACTTTTCTCAGATCTCAGTATCTAATGTTCGGCCATTTGTTATACTAAACTTTTTGACGATAATTTTTAAAAACTATATCTCAATCCTCTCAGAATAAAGTACTTCCTGTTTGACAAATATATCCTGACAGTGTTGCTTTATGGTTGGGACAGTGGCGGATTATCCTATAAGCGCATGAGGCGCTCGCTTGGGGCCTCTGAATCTTAGAAGCCTCAAAAATAGTTTATATTATATTACCCATATATATTTTGTATTTGTATGATTTTTATGTATTTTACATGCATTTTTTGACGTCCTTATGTTATACAAAAAACAGGGCCTCTAAAATTTATTGCGCCTGGGGCCTCTCTTGTGCTTAATCCGCCACTGGGTTGGGAATCATAGTACATTTCGAAAATATAGTGTAAGCGTGCATTAAAAACGGATGCATGCGTTAAATATTACAAGTGCAGAGGTTTGACTTTATCAGGAACACGGAGATAGAAAGCAAAATGACTAGCCCTTTCTTACTTTCAAAATAATAAAACAAGTAATGACGAAAGAAGTGACAAGGCCAATGATGACCATGTATAGTATGAGTAAGACGCTGGTATGATCTGAGAAGAAGTAAAGAGACTGCCGAGGGACAGAGAATCTTAGAAGACCCGTTTGGTGGCCATATGCTCCAAAAAGGGAGCGGATATGGTTTTTCAAAAAAATCATAAAGCGTAATAAAACAGTTGTTATTATAAATATTAGAAAATATTTAGTGAGCTATTTTTGGTAACAAATTTGGGAGAGCGAGATACACCTCACTTCTTACAGAAAAATCTGTCACAATTTGACTAAGAATATATATAGCATACATTATTGCACTGCACACCCTTATGACATAGGCTGACATTTTTTTTGTTAATTGAATGATATACAAGGTGTCACACCATGTCTTCAGGTAAGTTACAGTAAAAAAGTATGTCAAAGAATTTTTTTAAACGTAAAACTAATTAACTATATGATATTGCATTCTATCAAAAAAAATATGTTGTAAAAAATACAATACGCCACTGTGTACTTTTATTTGTTGATTTTTATGTCTACTCGGTTTTTTTATTGGTAATGAAATGATATATTTTTACTTTCTATTCCTTCTTTGACCATATGGCCGCCACGCGGTGCCGCCATTATTCCCTATCTCCCGCCAATTGATTTGCTTCCTCCAAATATAAAATCGGAAAAGCTATGATTCAGTTTACAATTGATTTAATTTTGAATCTTTACTGTAATTATATAACATATCATGTTGCCGCCATGGTGTCTCAGTGAATCTTTATATAAATAAAGAAACCATTGTAGCCAATTATGTGATACATACATATGTCATGTTTCGTCTACGCTTTATAATCCATTGCAATTTAAAAAAATATTCACTGATAAAATAACGTGCGTCTTTTATATTGTCAATCTCTTTCGATCCCTTTTCCGAAGTCAGAATTAAAAATTACTGTATTGTTTTGAGAATAAATCAAACTTTTACATACTTTACGGCTAAATGACTGTAAAGTTTCAACATCTACAGTGAGAAAAAGATTATTTGGTTGTATTGCTGAGATTAATATGATTTAAAAAAATCAGAGACGCCAAACAAAATATGGACCAAGTTTTAAAAAAACCACAGCCATTATAATATTACCACAAAATAATCGTCGATATAAAATGGTTTTTAGTGGTACACCAAGAAAGATGCCGTGCTGTAAAACGGATCACAAGAGAATTCAATTAGTTATAAATATATAAATTAGTACACTGCAGACAATGAGCCGCGATAGGATCGTCGTTAATTTTCTCTAGCCAAATGTATTAATATACAATGCGTAGACTTCGACTGACAATGTTGTTTAATAAACGAGAGGTGTTGTTCCTGCGTATGTAACGGAGATCGGAGAATCTTAATTAGAAGTTCAAGTTGATATGTTAGCCTTAAGAAGCACCAAAACAATATTCAACAATTGTTAGAATATTTATAAAACACCCATACTTAACATAATTAATAAATTTCATCGTTTTTTTTTTAATTTTGTTTTGTTTTAAGAGAAGGATAAACTAGTCGGTTAAATACAATTTTTGTCACGTATATTTTCAAACAGTAATGTTTCAGCGAGCTTATCGTTTTTTTCCGATTTCTTATTACACCGGGAGAACATTGATGAATTTTTTTTTTCAAATTTGATTAACCAAGATAATCGATTTGTATAAACTTTACTTTTCATTATTGGTAGGTAACATGTCTAAAAAACCATTTTGCATCTTGTTATTGAAACATTTACAATGTGTATGCTATTTAATTGAATATTATTCGACTTAAAATGAATTTGTCAAAAGCTTTTCATCAATTTTCTCCCCAAAACAATATAAAATAAGACGCAACTACATAATTCGTTTTTGTTTCAGAATTATGCACATTTGTCACTTCATGACACTGGTATAAATAGTCAACGACTGCTCATAATATGTATGATTTAGTAATATATATAAAAATATTATATACACCCTTTTAAGAACAGTAGTATGCTATGCGAAATATCTTATAGGGAATTTAAAATACGTTATATTTTTTGTTAAATTTAAATGTTTTATTCGAGATTACAAGATTTTTAAGGTTAACTTAATCTGATCGATTAAAAAGTACAGTACGTCAAAATAGTAAAGTTATCAGCTTGGGAAATAAATTAAAGTAATATATTACTCAGTAGGTATAATAAATGTTTTATTTCATAAACATTCAGGGTAACCTTTTCTGTAAAAAAGTTAATAGGATGGGTGAAGGTAAAATCTCAGCGGCGTAGTATTTAACTAAAACAGGTTGTCACTTATAGAATTCTACGTTTAATAAAAACAGTGTAAAATTCTAGTCAATGCTAGTTTTATATATCGTTTGTTTTCTAAGCGTTGAAGTTCGATTATAACATTACCTCAATGACTAGTTTGCTATGGTCACTTGTCTATGATTCAAAAATAATGAGTGGGCCTACGATTGCAGTATTCATATCCATACATTGAAACATACAACATCTCTGCAGGTTTCAGCATTCAAAATAATTCTTTGGTTTATGTGTTTTTTCTTTCTTATATTGATGAGTGAAACGGCGATAAAGCTAAACATGTGGGTGTAATCTACTATCAAGTCTTCAGTGATTCATTTTTGCAAAACACGAGCTTCGCACGTTGAAACAACTTCAAGCTTTACATTTAATGACTTTGGAAGTATGCCAACGAGCCAACTTATAAAAATATGTTTAATGTACCACATCGAAGCCGCATTGAAGGACTTCATTGTTTCCGACCAAAATTACAGTAAAATCAATATGATATCTATAATTCTCCCAAACAGGTATGCTTATATGATTTTCCCAGTTTATATATAAAAAAATGAATTAGCTTATATAAAAAAAAAAATGCATTCATACATTGATTCACAATAAGTTAGCAATAATAATTAAAGATTAAAAGACCCATCAAGAATAGTAGACTCATAAAGGTAGTGTGTAATGCAGGGGTGGGCTGGAGGGGGCTCGCGCGAGCCCCTTGTTAAATTTTGGCTCGGCCGGCGAGCCCCTTGTTAAGATAAGAAAGTCATTCGTCTCAGATAAAATCAGCGCCTAACTGCAATTTCTGTAGATGATGAAAGTTTATTATAAACCATGACTTGGTTACCCTTTATTTAAAAAATACACTGACTTCTGCTGCATAATAAAAGAGACCCTAGCTGACCGCATGTGGCTCGCGGACCACGGTTTATGCACCATCTATGTTACATGACTTGAAGGCATTATGGATGAGATTTACCGAGCCCCTTGTTAAGATAATGGCAGCCCACCGCTGGTGTAATGGACTTAGTTGAAATAAAAAATACACTTCTAATTCAGCAGTGAGTCAGAAATTTATACACTGATATATTTATTAAAATAAAAAAAACAGATGTAATACTGCTTATAAAATAAAAAAACTCAAGGGAAACTTACTCTTTCATATCCTCAAGTATTCTCAAATTGCCTGATTTGGTGTGATAACTTTGTCAAAAGATGAAGTTATCTATTTTATAAAAATTTCCGCAGATATTGCTATAAGTTTAAAACTCATTTAAATGCGAGTTTGATGAAGGGTTCAATAAAATTTTAACACAATAAAGTACAAATCAGAACTGTGGAGTCGAGAAAAATACCGCGAATATGACTTCTACTCCAACGTCTAAAATAGTATAATAAAACGCCAACACCGATTCCGAAAAAACGGGTTCTACTAAGTCTTTGCGTATTTGTTTAATATTTATTAAATATATTGTTTGTATTTTAATTCGATTAAATAAAAAGAATAGCAGTCGCCCGCTGTTTCACGACACCACGGACTTGGTATATATAATATTTCCAAAATGGATCCAGAAAAATGAAACTACATATTTCTTTCGTTTATTCACAGATAAAAAAAACATAAGATTTTTATTTAAGCAAAACAATCATTACGTATATTGAAATTATATGAATAGTTAAAAAGTGTGAAAACACAGCGAGTTTATAGTAAACGATAAAATAAATTTTTGTTTTATTGAGTTGTATGCAACACGTACAATTTTATAATACTCGGATGTCATTAATGTTATTGCTTAATTGCTTCAGATATTTTCATGAGTCATTAAGAAAATTTGCAGTTTTCTTGGACTGTTGCCACATACATAATAGTTACTTTATATTACATATTGTTTATCAATTTATATCGTGTATACTTATGATAGCTTTATTACTTTGAAGCATGTTTGGTTATAATGTCCTAACTCAAGTGGTGTTGCTTTGGTTTCCGTACTAAAATCATTTTTTTTTAAATTTCTGCAATATAAGTATAACATATTTGAACATTACGATTCAAAGAGAAGGAGAGTGACTGTGATATTTTTTTACAGTATACCTAATCAATTTTATCTAATAATATCTAGAAATAGTGTTATCTCTCTAAAATAAAAATATTTCCATTTACCAAAACACCAAGCAAAGTCGTGATTGTACTTAAAAGTCCAATAGAAAAGTTTTTTCATTTTACTACTTAGCTCACTTCACCTCTCAATGGGTCAGTTGATTGTCCTATTTTTTAAATTAAACCTTCTTAATTATATGTAGCAATTTACTGAAGTCGATTCGTATTGATTTATTTCATAGTGTCTATAAAACATTTTTTTCCTTCTCTTCGGCAGGAATTATTTAAAAATTACAATGTACCTGTACTTAAAATGTGTTACGATTTTTCAGAGTTCACGATAAAGAATTCTATGTAGTAGAATAATTTAAATGTTGTTATAGTCTTTATAACCAAAAAATTGGTAAATTATTGACTCCTGACATTGAATTTACTAGTGATGTCATGGGTTTCATGTATTACTACCATACGATTATTTAGTCTGGAGCACTGTTAAGTAGTAATTTAAAGTAGCTATATCTTTGATAAATGACAGTAATAAGTAGTATTATCCACAACATATTACTCTTATGATTTCTATCAGTTAATTTTAACTTAACAATTCATAACATTTTAAAAAGTTTGAAGTTATTTATAATATCAGATTATAAACTTACAGATAGATTTATTTTGACAAATAAGACTACCAATTATTATTGCGTGAATTTTGTTAGTTGCAGGTAAAATAATATTGTACAACTCATTCGCGAAATTGCTTTATTGTTCAACACCTGCGTTTGCGTCATTGGTGTGTAGAAAATAATACTTGGCCATCTGCAGAAAACGAAAATCAATAAACAAAGAATTTTTGAATGTTGTAAAATTGCAGTTCGCTTAAATTATAAACATATTTGATTAACCGGCGATGTTCTTCTAACGATTGATGGTTTTAAAAAGTACGCATACAAAATGGAGATTGTTTAAGAAAGTTTACGCAATCGAACAGCTTGCGGTCAAAGTTAACGATTTCTGATGCTCAAAAGCCAAGTTTATTTATTGGAAACATATTGGATCAAGTAAACAATCGTGAAATATATTTCTGTTTTCCCTATTTCAAAGAAACGTATTCGCGATTTGGAAAATGGGAGATTTTGACGGATTGGCTGATTTGTATAGTTTGAAAACATTGTAATAAATAAGAAAACATATATTATTACTTCTAATTAGTCAGCCATTGAAATACGAATACATTTTCAAAACACTTAATACATAAGTAATTTTAAATTTATCAATATATCCATTCATCATTTAATTGTAAAAAATTACAATAAATTTCACGTAAATTTATTTGATAACTTACTAATTTTGGATCGTACAAATACGTTTTGTTATTAACGACTTGGATTTCACCTTTCAGTATTTTCAGCCGTTCAATGGCATGGATCTACCGTTGATATTGATATTCCATTAAGTATCTTCAGCCATAATAAATTGATAACTTACAAGTTTGCCTTGTCAGAGGAAATTCTGGTTAAAAAATAATTTTATTTAAATGAACGTTCGCAAAGTATGTTTACTAATAACACTATATTATGAGATAATTAAATTACTGGTCACCTTGTAAAAGAACCTCCTCTCAAAAATCTTTCAATGCGATTGATGGGTACGCCGAGCAGACAAAAAGAGAGACAGATTATGTGTTTGCAGTGTCGTGTTTGAAATTTTATAACGACTCAATGAATAATCACGACAAATATATTGTATAGTAATGTTTTTTTATAGATCTAACAAAAATTGTCATCACACGTTGGAAAATTTATTTTAATGATATATTGATAATAATCATTTAAGTTACACTTGGTGTTGCTATCAAATTCCACCCAACCTCGAATATATCTTCTAATAATACTCGTAAAAGAGAATCAAATATCCCCAATACAATTCAAATGTGGAATTCGAACAATTGTTTTATTAGCTGTATTTATGTCACAGTAACAATGAAAGAAAACAAAAGAACGCAGGAAATTTGATTTCCATATATTTGACAGCTCATGGACAACAGAAAAATAAAATCTTTTATACTAGTAATTAAGTACAATCATAGTGTGTTGATTAATGAATCGTCTCAATAAATCAATAATGAGTAATTTAGCAATACATTATTTTGTTAGATTTTATCGTGTGTAATAAAACTCAGCCAAAAAAATTAAAGAACTAATAATGCATCTTAAAATGGCATCTGTGTATTAACATTTCGTCAAATCCAAACCAGTAATTAAACTTGACACACGTATTAAGTAAGGATTTTTTTTCTAAAATACAATTTCACACAAACCCAGTAGTTTGGCTAATCCAAAAGAAAATTTTATCAAAAGTTCTCTTTGAAGAACATAAACATTTTAATGAACATGACATATCCGGTGGACTTTTAAATCCGACTTGTGTTGTCATATTTTTAGTATTTCACACATTAATTTTTAATGTCATAATGAATACGTTATAATTATTATAACATTTATGTCATATTAATTCTGTATGATACGTTTGATTTCGACACATGTTGTAACTTAGGCATTATTCATCTCAAGTATTAACCTATTTATTTTATTATATTTTACCTAATATGTATACAATTTAGCTCGAAGTTGTTAACAATTTTAAGAAGTAAATTGTATTGATGTGTCAGTATATAGTGAAACTGCTATATTTTTTTATTAAAAGCAAATATGTAGTTAAAATCATTAATTTTAATCAGTTTTCACCTTTTTTATGACTACTTTGAGAAACGTGATATCGTTATTACTTAGTAAACAGCACTTTAAGTGACATGTGTTTTGATAATAACATTAAAAGTATATTCAGACTGAAGTCAGAATAAAACTATCCAATATATTTCTCGAATTAGCTAAATGCATGTCACTCAAAAGTAATAGTATTTAAATTGGGATCCTTTGATTGATCCTAAGATTGAATTATTCAATCACAATCAATACTTGTTAAACATATTATATTAAAATGATCAACTAGAAGCAAACATGTTTAATAAATCTATCTATAACACTAATAAAAAATATATCACGCGTAGAGCGAAACCTACTTTGATATTTCGATCATATTGAAGAATTACCAAAAAAAACATATTTGTTTGTCTTTCCAACAAGCATGGATAATAAGCGCATTAAAAATGATTAAAAACTAAAAGTTTATATGTCAATTTGAATTTGATTGTTAAATGCAGGGAAAAAACAATCTAGTCAATTTGCACGACATTGTGCAATTGCTCTTACATGAGCGCCTTATTTTTAACACATATTATATATGTAACTCCGCAAACCAAATTATTGGTGAAATGCAAAAAAAAAACTGCTGTTTGTTCATTCAATGAAAACAATTACAATAATTGCAAATGGTTAATTGAAGACATACATAATAGCTCTATACTTGCTGGGATTTTAACGTGAAATACTTTTTATTTATTTAAAAAAGTTATTCATTGTTTTAAAGTGTACTTCAATAGGTTTTGAAACTCGAAAGAATTGCATTTGGGTAGATTTTGAAACTAAATACGTTTTTTAAAATGCATGTTATCTGTTTTAAAGAGGTTTTGAAGGTTAACGACTATTTATTGTGTAGTTATTGAAATATAAAACGGTTTTGAAAGAAAGGTTCTCATATTTGCTATTTTTAATGAAATTATACTCTTTTAGTGAATAATAATTATATGTTTTACATATACTATAAAGTTATACGGCTTAAATAAAATATTTACCAATAGCTTGCCCAATAAAATATATTTTGTTCAGTGTGATCGATTAGCCGTCAATTATTTGACGTCAGTAGTAGGTCAACCGACGCTACATCTGTCATCACAACTAAAACAGTTTCTTTATTTTTAATTTTATTATTTGACGAATTCATTGTGTTCGCTTCCGTGGAGCTTTCAATATTGAAAAGATAGAGCTTTAACGTCGCGACGCCGACGGGTGTGTTGGCGTCCACTGTCCAGCCATCCGGCTGCGTCAGAAATAACCGGCCGAGAGGACGTCGCGTCTAAATCGGTAAGTCTTGTTACATCTCGATATCGTTCCCATCCCAACTGCTAACAGATAGCTAGTGACTTCATGGTCAAATCGTTGATTGCCTACATCTGTGATGGATTTTCGCTATCGGTATTGTTATCACGAAATTTTAAAAGGTTTCTGCTACATCGCTTACATATACGACTTTAATACGGCTTAAATATAAATTTTATCATATATTTATATGCAAGGAAGTCTTTTAATTACATATAATTGTATTGTCAAAATAACGGGTTTTTTTTTATTAACTTACATTTCAAGCAAACGCTATTTTCACAATAGAAAGTAAATTTTGAAACCCAGATACTACAAAACAAGCCAAATTTAATTTATTTATGTTTTTAAAGAAACAATATTCCATATCAATACGGTAGTGATTTTTACATTAAATAAATCTGTTATTTTTTTTTAATAATTGTCATAAGACATCTACGTATAATATATAATGTACTTTGAAATTGTCCTTGAGGTTATGGAACATTAATTTACTATTTAATTTTTAATTTTTTTTTCTGTTTATGAAACAACTTTAGACGATTTTACAGTACTAATTAATGACTTATGCATTTATAGTTAAAATATCAGCTTTATTAAAAAAGTAAACATTGTTTACATGGACAATTATTACTTCATATAAAACATTTGTTTGAATATTTTAGTATCAATTAGTGTATTAATAATATGTTATGTTTTGCAGGAAACATGTCTTCAGTCAAAATATACATCAAAGAGCGAAACGGAAATTCACCAAATATCAATATCGTTAAATATGTTATAATTGTATGGATCAATAATAATTAGGAATCTTTTCACATAAATATTGATGCATTTTAAAGAAATTAAAAAAACAGTAACTTAAATAAGAATTTGTTGGAGCCTAAAAAGGAGTTCAGCCAAAGCTTCAATACTGCATTGAATATTGCTGCCTACAAACAACGCGATGAAAAAAACCATTATTAAATAATTGTTGACAAGTTAATGTTTTTGATGGATTTGGAAGTAACTTTATGATAATTCATATTTAATACGAAAAAAAAATATATCACTGATTAATTATCTTGCTAAATGTGATACGTTTTTTGCTTCTTTGAGAAGTATCTTCATACAGAATGAAGATGCTTGTGTTACAATTTGTATCAAAATAGGTGAAATAACAAAAGTTATCAAATTTAATTTTATAATCAACTAGTTTATTTAAATGATCACAAAATAACTATAATATGTTTCACTGAGTAATATTCTTTGTCAGTTTAAGTTCATGCGTGCAGTTGAACGCCTGAAAATGCTGAAAGGTGAAACCCGGGTCGTTAGTGACAAAATCTGTGTAAATGTACATAATTTGAACGATTCAAATTTAATATTCTTTGTATCATAAAAGTGTGATATTTTTATAGTATTGATTTGAAGTAATACTCTAGCTGTTAAACAATTTCAAATGATTGATACACTCAGCTCAAACTATTGATAATTTTTTTTTTAACGAGATATGTGTCATAAATTGGATTTGATCCCATAACCTCAAGCGACGTCTGTAAACACTAACAAAAATACATAATCCTACTCTGAATATCGATTATGAAAAAAAATCTGCCGTGAATGTTCATGCTTTGTTTAGTAAAATGGATTTATGGTATTTAATTAATTAAAATATATAAAAGGATTTCCGGTTTTAATATAAGAATTGCAGTCCATTAATTTTGTCTGAAGCTTTAATTATGTTGATAAATCAATCACTTAATTATGATGATTTAATAAAACAATGAACACAGCATTCAAAATTATGTCATAATTATGTGTAGCTGACATTTTCATTTACTCAATCTATTAGAAAACATTGCTTCGAAAAGTTCTTTCTCAAAACCAAATGATCATCATACGCAAGTAGGGTTACAAATGCATAAATCAATTATTTTTTCCATATATTGTTCGTGTTTAATAAAGCCTCGGCTATTTTATTTTGGGTCTATTTTTATTTTCCGTTACCAAAATATCATTGTTGAACTTATTCGATTAGATTTGAAGTCGAAGTGTCGTGTAGAATTCGACCAGTAAAAATCACCTGTGTCTCACGTCAGGCACGGTCACACGTGGTAGCAATGAACCCCTCATTAATTTCGATGACCAGTAGCGAGTCATAAAAATGGCCATAAAAATTTAAAAATAAACAAAACAAAAATTGTCACGGCAATATAGATGGTGAAAATTAGGACTTAGATAGCAAAACATGTTTTCAAAGTATACAAAATGGTAGTCTAGTTTTAAAGATGTAATATTATTTATTTTTCCAGCTGTGCTATATCTATACTACAGAATATGTTTTGGTCGTAAATCAATCAAGACTGTGCTGAATGAAACTCAAAAAGCACATTTTTTGGAAAAGCTTTTTTTTTCTAAATGGCTGAAATTATTATTTTTGGCTCAGCGACAGCAGTCTTTTTCTATTCGTGGATAAGAAAAAGACTAGCGCAATGTCTGCTGTAGACTAAAATATTTTGTGAAGTATGTATGATCTATGTATAATAAACAATATATAACTAGCTGTAAGCCCGTTGACCTCAACGGGGGGATTTTTGTTGCATTTTTAAGTAGTCAGAAAATTACAAACCTATTTATTGAATAAGCCAGAGATTCTTAAAATAAAATAAATATATCGGGGCGTATATCGACAGCCCTGCCAAGTAGTATTTAAATTGTAAATTATTTAATTTTTGGAATAATGTTAAGTTTGCTAACAATTATTTTTCCTATTAGCAGAAATAGACCTCGTAAATTACCTAATTTTTGGAATAATGTTTATGTTTGCTAACAACTATTTTTCGAAGTAGCAGAAATTTCGTAAATTATTATATCTTTGGAATAATGTTCAAGTTTGCTAACAATCATTTTTCATAGTAGCATAAATCGATCTCGGCGCATATATCGACAGCCCTGCAGTTTTTAAATTGTAAATTATTAAATTTTTGGAATAATGTTCAAGGTTGCTAACAATCATTTTTCGTAGTATATATATTTTATTCAACTAATTTTCAAGTATGCTAACAAAAATATTTCGTAGAAAAAGAATAAGACCCGAGGACATCAGTACGCACACATTTGTGAATTGTGAATTGTTAATTGTGATTTGTGAAAAGTGATTATTTTATCGACTATTAATATATAGATTTTGGAATTTTTAGAATAATCTAATATTCTAATTTTTAGAATAATTTAATATCTATTGAACTTTTTTTTCACTTCAATGGAATGTGAGAAAAAAGTCGGAAAATAAATGGGCAAAGAATTAAATTATATTTATATAAAAAATGCAATTTTCACATGCAAAATATTATAAATTAATTGGACATTTTATCAAAACAAAATTATCAAAATTTTGACTTATTCTCCAAATAGAACTTGTTTTTTAGAATATATATAATCATTTTTACTGATGTTATTTTACTAATCATACTGAAACTATGCTTTCGCCAACAACTAACTATACCACGTATGTATCTAGATTAAAAACAAATCTTGAAATAATTGCGTCTTATATTTATTTTTTGAAAAACTTACTTGGCTAGTCAATCGGATTTTGTTATTTTGATAGCATTTATTTTCATACGATCAAGATGTAATGTGATTTAAAAAGAAAGTTTTCAAAAAAAAAAAATGTTATAAACCAAAAAAAAAACGCTCAGGACATCCTCAGACAGACTTACTTTCAGTAAGTAAAAGTAAGTCTGTCTGAGGATGCCTCTGAAAGAGGCGAAACACGTGTCACAGTTTGTAGCACAATACGTGGAATAATCTAAGTTATTTTTTATTTTATATTCAAATGAACTTCCAAAAAGTTACCGACGAATCCATCGAAAGCATAAACAATGTATTTTAGAGAAAAAATGATTGAAATTATGCAATAAAAAGGGTGGGTTCAGTTCACTTTTTCCCATCATCCTAACTTGGCTCACTTTGCCGTATTTTAATCTCGTTGACCCCAATCTATCAAACTATTTCGCTTACTTTATTTATATTACTATTTGAGCATAAATTTACCTTGTCATTCATTATTTGACAATATTCCATTTTTGAATCTTTTATACAAACAATCGAAGTCAGTAGGAATCGCAAATATCGTTCCATTTTCAAATTTTTATTTTAAATACACTATTTTTATCGCCTTGATATTTATGACGTTAGCTCAGTTGATAGAGAGCTCGACTGGTAATCCAGAGTTCTGTGTTCGATCCACGGTCGCGGCGTTTTTTTGTATGAAATTTTTTCAGCTATTTGATTTGTTTCGTCAAATAATAAACAGTGTATTTGGAAAATATGTCTTTAGTATGAATAAAAAAAATAATTAATGGCGACAGCGGAGCAGGATTGGGGGGGGGGGGAGGAGGACCGTCTTTCTTGACGTCATCGAAAAGGCGAAATCGCGACCATATACAAACGAAAAAAGTATGTATTTGGTATGAATAAAAAAATGGTGACAGCGGGGCTGGGGCGGAGGAGGGGGAGGGAAAATCGCGGACAATCATTCAGACGGACGGACATTATCGAGTATTAATATATAATTGTGCTTGATAAATTTGTTATTCCGCTTGTGTTACAAAATGTGACACGTGTTTCGCCTCTAAGGTTTACGAATAAACTTAAAATTGATTCTAATTCATAAATTACAAAATACATATCCGGTTTTGTCCTTTTCTACTGGACAAATGTTTAGGAAATGAATGCAGTCATTAATAGTAAAAATAAACATTAGTAAATAACATTTAAATAAAATAGTTGGATCACCATTGTTGAATTTATTTCGATTGAGATTTACCACACCTAATGTGAGTAAAAAAACGTGTCGCATGGTTGAACATAAAATGTGGAATAAAAAAGTGATCAAATTTATTTTTATATAATATAAAAATGAACATTCACAAAGTTACCGCCATGGATTCGGCGAAGATATAACAACAAATATTAAGTGAATACAATTATTGGACGACAGCTCTTTTATGTACAAATAAAGCCTTCTTACGGGTTTCAAGTCGGAAATATCATAAATCAATTATCTCAAATGTTTATTTTTTATTGCTGGTCAGAAGACGACGACGTTTTCTTGGAATCGGTGATAAGTATGTTTATAACTGATATTTTCGATTATCGTTAAATTCGATTGCTATTTAATTTTACACACAGTGCTATAAGTTGTCAAAAGCGCAATCTTTATTAATACAATAATACTCTTTAGATTTTTTTAGTAAAATGTTTCAGATGTTGAATAGAATATAAATTATCTAATTTGCGAATATGATCGATGCGTCATTGACCGGAGATCAACAGATGGGTAACAGATTGACGGCTCAGAAAATTTAATTATTATTTATTTCATAATTTTAATACCAAATAATGTCATATTCCATGACGCAGGTGAGAACACAATAATCATCACTATCATTCAGTCATATATAGGTCTCGCATTAAAAATATTGAAATAAATTTAATTTTGGATTTCTACACTGATCTGTCAATCAAAGTTATTCAAAATTGAAAAGGATTTCGGAACTATTTCGAACTACTTAAATAAATAAACAGCGCTGGAAAATAAACGCATACGCGCTTCGTAACTCATAAATTAAAATTCGACGAGCACAGAAGAAAACAAAAATGATTAGTTGACAAACATATTAAATATCGACTTTTATGAATTATTCTTGATCAACTGAATAATATTCAGTTTTTGCAGAAAGTTCTGTGTCCATTGAGAGGCTATATGCTCCACATTTAGAACGGAAATGGATAAAACAATATATTAATTATAATAACTTTACTATCATACGCAAGGAAATGATGTCCGATATCATCTGAATCATTTGAATCATTTTTCAAAGTTATGAAAAATTTCGCACACGAGTACCGAACACATGTAATAGGGTTGAAGGTTTTATCGGTAAATGAATTTATTCTCTTCATTTTACTTGAATAACTAAAATTGCGGTATATCTTTCTTTCTAATTTATTCTATCGTCTGGAAAAGAGTGATGTGGTGTACATTTTAAATACTGTTTTTTTGTTTGTTTTATGTCTAACTATACCAGTCGAGTGTTTGTTGTTATTTATTGAACTTAAAAATGGTTTTCTAATACAATATAAAGGTTGGAGTATAGTTTCAAATATTTGATAGAAATTCGAAAAGTTTCTTCCGATTTCAATTAGTTATTTCATATTAACGAAATTAAATAAATATTTTTATTCGAAAATATAACACTTTTTCCTTCTAATGTACATTGATAATACCTACTTAAGTAGTTCTCTTTATATGTACAACACCATAAAAAAAATTATCGAGTCATGTTATTTAATAAAAAGTAATGCGTGTTGAAACAAAACAAATATTCTTTCAATAATTCTTTTTCCATAAATTCATTGGTTATTTGGCACAAACGTCCACTAGTTCAATACTGAAATAGAATGAAGAATTCAGAAAAATTTGCACAATACCGTTAACACGCCGGTTACCAATACGCTCGCAATAAATTATGATACAAGTAAAAGAAAACAATTAAAATTAAATACTTAGAATGTTATATATATAAATATAAACAAGTCTCATCTATTCTCTTAAATCAATCGGAATTCAATTACGGTTATATTACAGTAAGAATGATATTAAATTTAAATAACTGTTGTTTTTTTACAACATTTTCAACTGGTTGATTTTTTTTATCAATTCTTTACCGAGACCGAGACCGTTTAATTTTAATGTTTTGATTTTCTTCCGCCATGGATATTGAAAATAAAAAAACAAAAAATACTATGGTAGTTGTGTTCCGATTTAAATTTGTTTATATTGTTAATCTTTGTATAATTAAAATATGTTAAATAAATGCAAGTTTACATAATTCCCAAAAATGTTATTGAGTGATTACGAATGCTATTGTTAATTTCAATGTATATTTACTATTAAAAAAATACACATGGCTTTATTTAGTTTAGTTTTTCTTTTTAAGATTACCGTATTTGTGCGAGAAAGTTTAATTTTACTTAAGTCAGTATTTCATTCATGAAATATATTATGCTGATTAATCTAGATTCTAATCATTTAATTCCTGACTTTTTGTTTACAGTTGTTTGTATTGAGCGTTTGAGTGATTTTTTCCAGACACATTCATAACAAAGTGGAATAATATAATATTACAAAATGAGTTAGATATATAAATAGATTAATATTATAGGGTATATAGGCACATCATTAAATATCTGTTTCTCTATGCTGAAACGATCTGTTTGGACCATTTGATCTTACAAAGTAATTATTTTTTAAATAAGAAGAATTTCGTCAAATAATAATTAAACTTGAATTAATATGCACATTCAATGATTGAATTTGATCAATGTAACTCGCATTCAGTTAAAACGCTGTTTTTTCGAAGCAATTATCACTGTTTTGTTAAAAAATATTTGAAGCAGCTAGAATGGCACAATGCCTACCTCAAACCGATAAATAAGTTTATAAATACTCGTATATTTTGAATTCAGTAGCACGGGAAAATAGAGCATCAAGATTAAATTTATTTTAATGAACGAAAGAAAGAATTTGATCGTTGCTTGAGAAGTGAATAATTTGTCAGATTAAAATGAGAGCGCATTTAAAGTTCTATCATAAAAAAAGAACATGACTTGATGTAGGTGGTAGCGATTTGATGAAAATGAAAACATAATATATAAAAGAGTCTCAAATAAAACGTATTTTTACTTTAATAGTCATATCGCTGTTGCAAAAATAATAGATTATTAAATAGCTGAATATATCAAAAGAGCTTTAATTGTTATATGAAATGAAAACATTGGATAGATATTTTTACATCCATGTTGTGATTATTGAAACCACGTGGTCATTATAACTGCATCAGAATTATGACATTGTTTTTAACGTAAGTATCTATTTTTCGAAAGGTTATAAAAATGTAATACAGAAAATTGTTATGTATGATTTAGTATTTGTTGGAAGAATATGCAAACACTTTGTATTTAATAAATAATATACGGTTTGCACATAAACATTCGAGCATCGGAAGTACGAAATTTAATCATTAATATAATTATATTTTGAATACTTCCATAGATCAAAACTTCACTCTAAATGAGAATGTGTAAAGTGTAGATTTAATATTGAATTACACATATAAAACATAGGAGTTTAATATTTTGTTTTTCATGTCTAAAATTAACGAGTAATGCTAAACGTCGTTTTAAAAATTAGACTAGATGAGTTGAAAAGTAAGGGCACTTTTAGAAGATAACTTTACGGAACACAATGAAGATAGGAACGAGTCACTAGCCAAGTGTAGCTACCTCCGCTCGTGCAAAATGTCCTGAAATGCGGTCACTTGAAATCTAACCACATAACAATATCACACAAATGAACGTCTTTTAGATATCTTGCCAATACTTAATGCATTTAAAATGTTCCTGTAAAAAATATACTCAGATCTTCTACCGCTAATCACAAAGTCGCGTTTCGAAAGCACGTTTGCACAGCATAATGGAAAGAAAAGCTCGATCACTAACACCAAAATAAATTAAGCTCGCACGAGTGGGCACTAAAGAAATTCACTCGTCATGAAATTGTGTAGGCCTAGAGGTATATATATTCTTCTGAATTATAAACCTATCTTGAATTAAAATATTAGCACATTTATAGTTTATATTCACGAAAAACATCACAGTATACTACGTTTTGTGAGACGATTGCGAAAATCACGTTTATTTGGACCAGGATCTTGCGCAAACACTGTAAGAAATGTTGAAACTATCACGTAACGTAGTTATTTGGAGATTTTTTGAAAATATTTCGAAAATATGTGCTCATCCTGCAACTAGTCGAGTCGGTGAACGCCGCGATGGAAAATAGCACATAAAATGAGAAATCATGAAACACGATCCAGCCGCCACTTACACCAATAAACGGCGACAAAGTCTTTTTCGTTGAGCACCCTTTCCAGCTGCTTCGCGGTGACCTCTTCGATGATGGCTTCAACCTCCTTAGGCGGGGGCGCTTGGGCGGGAGGCTTTTTAAGGGCGGCTTCGCACGCTGGTGCGAGTGCGGCGATCGCGATCAGTAGCGCGGCGAGAAGCGCGGCGACGAGCGCGGGGGACGAGAGCGGTGAGGCGCGAGGCAACATGACGGCCTAGGCGCGGCGCTGCCGACACTGACGTGGTACTGGGGCTCGGGCGCGCGCGCCGCCCACAGGAGTCCCCTCCGCCGGTGGTGGTGGTGGCACATCGAGCACGAAAACAGAGGCGAACACGCCGCACGAAATTTCACCCCTAGAATAATTTTCGCAAAATCAAATCTTTCGGATTTACATTATTGAATATTTCAGCATTAGCATAGAACGTTTAAGGTATTCACTGTCGATACATGGTAGAAAGGAATTCATTACTTTATACTATCAGAGTCAGTTTTGCTCACGACGAGCCTTATTAGCTGATCAAGCTCATTATCAGTTGATATGGCTCGTCATGAGCAAAACCGGTCACAATCATATAAAATAAAAGTATTTAGAATTAGTACAAATGGGTGTTTTATTTTTTGAATATTGGCATAAAATATTTCTCAAACTGCTTCTGCTGTAATAGTCCAGGCAGGAAACTCTTCCGACTATGTGAAAGGTTCCCTGAAAGTGGGATGTACAGTTTCTTGATACCTAAATGTAGATTTTCACTGATTAAATAATACATATAATTGGATTGCTATTTTTTTTCCTTTTAGAGACCTTGCATTGTGAGGAGCTGGATCTATTCGAGAGATTTCTTTCCTGGCGGAAGAAAAGTGTCATAGATCCAAGATCTCAGTGAATGATTTGAACTAGCCTTATTTGCGGTAACAAAAGACACTGAAACGATTGGTCACTCCATCATTCACTGGTGATATAGCACATTAAGATGAAGATGCGAATGGAAATTTGTCTTCAATATCTTTTCGATAGCTGTTAAGTAGATGTCATCGTTTCGAATGATTTTAAGTTAATGTCATCGTACAGAAATAAATACCGATTAAAAGAAGTCTGATTATAATGGGATTGGATCCTTTAAATTTAATTTTAGATGTAATTTATAAAAGGTTTTTTCGGTATGGCAATTTATTTGGGAAATGCTTTTCTCAATTACAGACTATATATACTCTACGTGTCTTTGAGAAATACAATAAGGAATATACAAATAATTGGATATCATAATAAATATATAACACTATACTTCATTGACTAATTTTATCCACCTTTAGGAATATAATTCCATTTCTCAACAATTATATTTTAACGAAACCTGGATAAATCTGTATAATCACAGTTATTGTTTCAAGAAGTACGTGTATTGTTTGTTACCCAATAAAATCTAGAATCTGGCTCTGCCATCGGCGGATCATACATGCTTTGAATTTTTGTTCTTCCCGAATTAGTAACCCGGCCGTGCAAAATAATGTAATGCTGTGGGCGCTGCAGCGACTCCTAACGACCGCAAGACTAAGCTTCTATTTCCCAGACGGAAGCTCGCTGAAAGTTTAGCGTGCTCATCTGAAAACTCACGATAATTGACAATAAGACGGTCGCGCCCACGTGCTTTTTGCAAATTAAGCAATTAATGTATTATTCAAATAGATTATGAATCATGTTTAAGTTGTATGTAATGTCTAGATCTCGGGAAATTTTACAGAAAGTTTATTATGTTATTATTATATTATATCAACGGATGTTTCATCACGACCTAGCAAGCGAATATTTTACGTATAATTAGCAATGCAATTCTGTTTTTGTAAGAATTTTAAGATTATAATATTTATATTAAGTCGAGAATACTTTAAGCCAACAAGAACTTAGTTGTGGCGACTTAATATTTGTCTGTAATATAATAAGAATTATATACTTTTACCTAACCAATAAATATATATAAAATATAATTGAAGAAATTGAAAAGTATATATAATGATATACATTATAAATATTGAACCATCTATCAGCTCAGTGGTGCTACTCCAACGTCCATAAGCTTATTTTGGACGTTCTGAAGTACTCAACACGTGATTGTGTTGGACGGTCTGTATACTCAAAACGTGGTTATTTGGGCAAACAAGTAAATTTTGGGAATTCCTTGAAATTCGAATTTTTATGGGAAGACAAAACCATGGTATGGGAGTCACAGAAAAATAAAGAACCCCAAAAGGAGCCACCAGCCCAAAAATGTTGAGAAACACTGGTGTAGAGTATTTCAAGAAGTTCAGAATAAGTGTATGCACGCGGAAATATTTTCGCTGTTACTACATACTTATATATTTTTTAATGGTCACTTATTTCGGCTTCATGTATTTTTAGGGTGTATCCGTAACTCGGCAATTGTAATAAATTTATTGTGGCATACAATTCCTGAGCCCTTTTCTGACACTAAGATTTCGGGATTCATATGTCGTCATTTGTCCTGATGTCATTTGTCATGTTTTCGTTTTCATATAAAAAAATCAGACATTACATATAAAAGATTAGGCGCCAGATAATTAAAAAATGTATATTGCATGAGATCTTGAATTGGATTTTCTAAAAATATATGATTTTGATGTTGAACTTACCGGAAACTGATCCCAGCCGTACCTGCTAGGCTCATGCTCATAGCATTAGACCACACAAGTATGCTCCTGCCTACGGCTGTTACAAAATATTAGATTAATTGGAGACCATGATTCATATATTATTTATTATGTAAAAGTATTTAATTGATCAAATTGAACTACACTGGTGGATTCTTTCGTCATGCATTTTAGAATATTCTAATAAACCAAAATTTATATTACACATGAATCCCGATATACAGGTTTTTTATCCCGGGATTATGGGATCGCCAAATTAAACGGAATCCCGGGACTGGAAACCCTAGTTGCTAGAAATATCTCAATAGTTGAGATAAATACGTTGATAAGAATCTCTAAAATTTGGTGTGAAATGCTTCAAGTAGATGAAAATGTTTTCTGCTTGATATTTTATTTTTTCTCTTTCATTTGATGCCTTAAAAATTGAGAATCGTTAAAAATTGCTTTATCAATATCACCCGTCATGTGTCAATACGTTGAATTGGGGAATATATAATTTTTGCTTGTCTCGATATCCGGGACTTCCTGATTGAAATTACCACAATTTAAAAAACACGAGACTTTTTATCGATAATGTATTTTATACATTAAATCATCAATATAAAGTACAATCTGGTCATCTGATGCAAAATATGGGTAAAAACGAAATATTTTTTGTTACTCACTATTATGTGCGAAAAAAAAATATTTTACATTGCTTCAATAAAAGTCGTTTAAAATGTTTGCCTGTGTTATAATATGTATTGGTCTTATTGAAATACGTTGTTTTTGTATTCCAGTTCATAACGTACGTAATTAATTGTACGTTAAACTCAATGACTCTACAAGTTATTAAAGTGTACTATTTTTTTTCTCCATTGTAAAAGTTTTAAATTTATAATTTGTCAACCTTTTGCAATATTAATTAAATAAAAGTTTTTATCACTTTCCATAAGCTCACTGTGATTTTTGGTTGAAAACATGTATTATGATGTCTTAATTTTTTTTCCTCATTCATTCAGTATTAAAATAACTGGGCTAGTAACAACTAATATTGTTATGTCTTTACTCGTTTTCCCATTTTTTCCCTGTCCGAAAAAGATGAGTTGAGTGACTGAATAGTAAGCAGTTCTCGTAGAAAAAATCTTTTGAGATAAACTCCTTAATCAGTTCATATATGCTTCACAATGGAAGTGGACATAGCTTCAAAAATATATATTTTAATTAGTTGTGTTTTGCACGTTTTTTAAATGTATTTGTGTAATGCAGTGATTCCCAAACTTATTATGCTCGTTGACCCCTTTCATATCAAAAACCTGACCGTGGACCCCCAAGTGAAATAATAAAGTTAATGATTTGAAAGGTATTTTTTTCCATGCTTGCTTCCAATGTGGAGTAGATGGCCTCCTAATGGGGGTATCTTAACAGATGTTTTTCTTCGACAACTGTTTGTTAGTCAGTCGTTCAAACTTTCTTTTCCAAAGAGTAGTAGGGATAGGATAGGGATAGGGCGGACCCCCAAGATGTTGTCCACGCACCCCCAAATGATTTTTAATTATTCACGGACCCCCTCAGCGGTCTGACGGACCCCTGGGAGTCCACAGGAACCACTTTGGGAACCACTGGTGTAATGGAAACAAAATTTCAAAACAGTTTCGAAGTAAATACCTAAAAGCTTAAATAAATAATTAATTGAATATTTATCGTCACTCATACTTTTCTTTTTTATACTACGGTCTCGACTCTCGAGTCTCGGAAATTTCCCGGAAAAGTCGAGACTTAGCCCAAGAACGACTTGAGAGTTGTCAAACATTACTTTACTCCAATGTTAGAACATCTCTGTTTTTTTAGTTTTTTTATAAAAAAATGAATCATTGAGCTTAATTCATTGCATTGGTTAAATCAACAAAGTCTTTTTTTCAGATTTAATTCGACTGATTGAGAAAGACCATCAATGCGCAGTGAAATAAATAAAAACAACTTTTTTTTAGATAGCGAATGTGTGAAATCGTATGGCGCGAGAGACAATACAGGGATATTGTTATTTTCAATGCTTTACAATAGTTATGGAGATTTTCCGTCATACATCTTATTTGTTTAATATTCTAAATGGCATTTTATGAAGTCCGATAACATGATCAATATTTAACAAATTTATTATAGTTACCCAATTTAAAATGAACACCCGATTTACTTGTTGATTTGAAATTAACGGAAATTAAAATATTTTTCCTCCTCTTCGAGTTCTCTTCTATACCACAACCAACCTGTTGAAAAAGCCGCTAGATGTCTACGCATGCCACCCAAAAAAATCGAAAATATAAAATTTTGTAACCTTCAATAATATTTTGTTTTAAATTTATAAATAAGGTAGGCACTAGGGCTTGTTGGTTTTCAAAAACTGTTTTTTTTGCAAAATTTGTGACATTCGAAAACCGGGTTTTCGTCTTCGTAACCGGTTGTGTCAAATTTATATAAACGAGTCTCTAAACAAAAGAATAGAAAATTTGGATCTTTTATTTGATGGCTTGTAGACTATATGCCCCACATCATTCATTACCCAGCGAAAGGGTATTTTCGATATCAGGAAACTTTGTTACAAAACGATCAGTGGACGCTTTGTGTTTTCTTAAATCATATTTTCTAGTAAGAGTAGTACAAAATAATTTCTTATTCTGCATTATTATGTATATAAATAAACAACATAAAAAATTGAACTTTTTTCGCTATTTTAATTGAATTATCCATTTTTTGTAAAACTTCGAAAACCGGATAATACCGGTTTTCGAACAATATTGACATTCGACAACCGTTTTTTTCAAAAGTCAGTTTTTGTATAAGCCCTAGTAGGCACAAATTAATTAATATTCGTAGAAAATAAAAGTGCTAGGAAAAATGTTGTTTTCAATATGAACATATTGCGCATTTTCTTTAATTATTTTGCAATAATATTAAACAATATATACAAATCTCAGATTTTTATTAGATCACTTAACTCGGGTGTTATCAATATCTTATCATAATACTTGAGTTTGACGAATCGGCTAGAATTCGGGGCTATTTAAAACCTTCAATAGCGTAATTTGATTCATTAAATAAATACCGCTGGAGTAATCCGATGCAGCTGCAAATTTGAATTATTGTAATACAATGGAACGATATTGAAATATGTATATATATGTTTTGTCTTTATCTAATACAGAAATGTGAAAATATTTAGTCTTAAATTATTATAAAATGTATATCAGTAAACAAATAAACTTTGATCGTGCAACATCCCTTTTTGCGTGCGAGTTATACGATTATACGGCGCAGTAACGCGGAAGTAGGGCTTCCAAACCGGTTTAAACCGAAACCGGTTACCCGGTTTTTTGCCTGTTTTGAAAAAACCCGAAAACCGGTTTATTTCCCACGGTTAACCGCGTTTTTATAAATTCTATATTTTTTTTGAAAAAAATAGTATTTCGCGCTAAATTCAACGCATATTTTAAAGGGAAAATATGCATTTTCACATTGCTAAATAATATCAATTGACACGTAGGTATTCAAGTTATAGACATAAATGTCTTTTCAGCAAGAAAATTAACTTTATCAAACGACGAAATGTATCTTAATTGTCTGTAATAGAAAATATGACTTAACTGACAACATTGAGACGACATCCGTATTAATCTTGAATGAATGGCGAACAAGGATAGCATGTGTATCACTATAAAAATACGCAATCAATAATCTCAAATTTATTTGTTTTCAATTCAGTGTATGCCTGTTTTTAGATGGATTATTCTTTTGCCTATTGGAATATTTTTATTTTTTATTTTTTTTACCATGTCCACTCCCAATGTGGAGCATATGGACTCCTAATGGAGTTTATCTCAACAGAAGTGTTTCTACGAGAACTGCTTGTTACTCAGTTGACCAACCTCTCTTTTTCCAAAGAGAGTAGAAATAGAAGGAAAGGGCTAGGACAGGACTAGTGGTAAACTAATCGCTCTCGGTACGCCCCGTTCATAGGATAGTATGGGTGGGAGAGGGGATTCAAGACATCACATACATCCATGCATTTGAACAGAAATTCATAAATCGATTGAAAAATCAATTTATAAAACTGCCCGTACTGGGATTCGAACCCGGGACCTCCGTAGCGGTAGCCAACGACTTTGACCACTCGACCACACAGGCGGAATATTATTCTTAATAATTTTAATTTTGATCAATTACTATTAATAAAAATAATTGTTGCTTTTCTAATAATTATTTCAAAGATACTATATTTATATATTGAGTCACTTGCTTATTTTTTTTTAATTACTTCATCGAAAGGTTTTACCGAACCCTCTTAAGTTAGTAAAACTTGTTCCGAGAAATTTGTGGAAAAAAACGGGTAAGTCATTTAGGCAATCAAACATTTACTTTAAAACTTTCGAAAAATATAATACAATGTGTGACGCTATTCATGTTATTCCTTTCTTTTTGTTAGGGTCATACGTGTTGCAATACGTTTGCAATGCGTAGTAATTTATTTTTCAAAAGATATTTCATAGAAGTGTATTTTTTTCTACAAACAAACATTCGAAATAGTATTATTTTATGAGTTCAACAATAAATCACATTTTATTGCAGTGCATTCATTGTTTTCATTTTGTAAACATCTTAAAGGGCGGAAGTTGGAAAAAAATCAGCAAACCTTACGTATGTATTAACAGTGGTGGCACGGATATTCTCTAATATACACTGCTTTGCTTAGTAAATGATGCTCTGTTTTTGAAGAAATAACAAAATTAGGTTATTATTATTACAACGCCAATTGACTTGTTCCGATCACGGTGTTTTTTTCAACAATACAAATAGTAAAAACTTGTCTACGAAATACAATGAATCGGGAAAAATTGGTAGCATTGACAATGTTATTGACAGAGATGAATATTATGAGCAAAATACTTAAATACAACGATAAAGTATTTCATATGTTTTCAAGCAATACAAGATAGACGGAAATGACATGAAATAAAAACAAGATGACAATAATTATTTTGATTTTATTTTAAAAATTGATACTCAATATTTTTTTAGTGAAATATACTTATTTGTTTTGTTATCTAACACAGGACGCTACTGTAAATAGGTAAAGCTCCCAATATATCCATGTATGATGTTTACGACACTTAGTACAAACGATTTAATAAATTAAATGTGTAAGAACATATCGTCTGCTCTAGTCGTATCAAATTTCCAAAATAATAAAAACACAGAAATTAATAAATGATTTTAAAATTTTGGAATCAACGAGAAAACGTTTTACTTAGAATTTTTATAATATAATTTATAATAATAATAATTTTAGCTTATAATTTAGAAAAAATATACCAATCATTATTATCTATTTGGCCAACGAGTATTTTCAGTATCAAACAATTTTTGTACAAAAATTAGAAGTTCTTAGAAATTAGAAGAAAGTGAAAAAGTAGACGCATTTTTTTTAACGTACTAACGTATAATAAATATACCAAAAATGCATAAAATGTTTTTTTTTCATTTTGTGAAAAAAACATAAGTTAATATTATACGGTAACAAGTTTAGTATTTTAATTAATTTTGTAAATGTGAATCATATCATCATTCATACATAAATAATACAATATAATAGTATTTATGTTTATTATAATATTATAATAATCATCTTTATATTGTTTGTGTTCCAATATTTTTTCAGTTTTTCTATCAATGATTATTTGTGTATAAAAGTACATAATATATCTGCATGGTTTGCTAATTCATACATACATATGTACATATGTATATGTCAAAAGTTTTCAATTATTTTTCGTTTTGTCCACAGATTGACGAATTTCAAATTAAAATATTGTTATTGACGTGACAACGTCTTATAAATCGATGAACGTCCGTTGCACGCACGAAAAAACATGACTCATTGTCCCGATTGTCGCGTTACGCAGAAGGCAAGCGTGCGAGCGAGAGCGCGGATAAGCGAAAGAGAGGCACGATCGGCCTACCGTTCGGTACACAACTTATACACCTACAGTACCTACACGTGATCTGTTTACAACTGTTTATAAAGTGAAGTGAAATGTTAATGTGGTTTTCATTGTTTATATTACAACAACAATTGCGGCAATAAAGGTAATTAATTCTTGCATATTAAAAATCTGATTAACGTATAACAAATATACTTTTAACAATAAATTATCAACGATTTCTTTCGCAGAACCGCCTAAAGTCACACCATGGCAGACCAACCTGACGAACCTGTGAATCTCACGGATCTGCCACTATCGTCAAGGAGTAATGTATCCATGGAGGTGCAAGATGCTACCGCATCCACGTCTGCAACGCCATTCGCTGGGCCAACAATCGCTGCTCCAAAATCGAATGCGCAGAAACAACGTGAGTACAGACAGCGGATTGCAGCATCCAGAACTTCTGCACAAGCTACAGCTGCGAGGAAATTGAATACCGAAAGACGACAAAAGAGCAGACTACGTACAGCTGCTAACTTGGCTCTTGCCAGTGGTTCATTAGAGTCGAATACTGCATCCTCTTCTCGTTCAGGGGAAAGACCAAGCAATGTCCGAACTGGTACTCAACAACGTCACACCATGTCACACCAACCTGATGAACCTGTGGATCTCGCGGATCTGCCACTACCTTCAACGAGTAATGTATCCATGGAGGTGCAAGATGCTGCCGCATCTACGTCTACAACGCCATTCGCTGAGCCAACAATCGCTGCTCCAAAATCGAATGCGCAGAAACAACGTGAGTACAGACAGCGTATTGCAGCATCCAGAACTCTTGCACAGGCGGCAGCTGCGAGGAAATCGGATACCAAAAGACGACAAAACAGCAGACTACGCAGCGGCTCCAACTTGGCTAACTTGGCTCTTGCCAGTGGTTCAGTAGAACCGACTACTGCATCCTCTTCTTGTTCAAGGGAAAGATCAAACAATATCCAGACTGGCATTCAACGACAACTCACATTCCAACTTAGTCAAACTTTAGCAGCAGTACCAGCACAAACCACTGTTCAACCAGGTACTTCTTCAGATCAAATTGAAGTTCCACAGGCACAATCTGCTTGGAACACCAAATGGGCATCATCGATCATAAGATTCAAATCAACATTTCTGGATAACGATTTTGGCCACGCTTGCTCGGTTTGCGACAGACTGACACTCCCATTCATTTCCTACTTTTCCTATCACCGACCTATCTTTAACAGAATAGCACAGATTGGAAGACGTTAAATATCACACATGTATAAAAGTTGTAAATAAATTGCTAAAAGCACATTGTTACTTGTAAATAAACTGTTCATCAAAGTAATAAACATATTTGAATTAATGAGTGCGAATAAAATATATCAATAAAAAATTGTAGATTTCATTTCACTCCTTCTTCGTATCCATACAAAATAATGATAATTCAATAAAAATGATTCCATTTTATTCATAAAAGTATGCAATCATTTCATCAATGTTTTCTAATGACGTTGTCACGTTAAACTATCGTCCGTAAACCGACTTTACAGACAACCAATTTTTTTATAAGGTTTTTAATTAACCTTCATTATTTTTGTTTTATATTTGTTTTCAAATAAAAGTAGAAAAAATGAAGTAAATTATTGTTGACAGTTGTGTGTACTCATTACGGTCAGTCATTAAGAAAAACATGCATAAAATGTTTTTTTCAATAATGTTATTCATTTTTTTAAAAATAGTTATATGTTTTAAGTCACCTCGTTTTGTATTTAAATTTTGTAAATATAAATCATACTACATATAGAAACATTATGTATTAATTCAATTATTATTCGTTTATTTTTTATTAATGTATATGAATTATATTTGATACGTTTGATAAAAAAGTTGTTTTTTTTTTTTGTATTTAGAATAGATTCGAAGGTAACTTTGTGGGAGTTCATTTAAGTTACACAATTTTACTTTTATGCGAGAATTGTTTTGAATTCATCCTTTTTTTATCTTAATAAGATTTTTTATACATTTCATGTGAAAATATTTTGTAAATAAATAAAAAAATTGTAAATTTATTATTAACCATTGCTAATTTTATTTTTACCTATAGAAGAAGCAAAAATAGTTAGTATGATTTTTGCATTTTTCAGCAATGACTGATATATATGTATGTAAACAAAAGATTTCGGTTTAAACCGGTTAACCGGTTTATTTTGTAAAAATAAACCGAAAACCGGTTAGTTTATATGTCCGGTTAATTGGAAGCCCTACGCGGAAGTAACATTGGAAGAAAAAAATATCTTCACGCCTTCCCATCCTTTATTTCATATAGTAATAAAGACACGTTTTAAAGAGTAAATAAATATTTTGGAGGGTTCGCTCCTCCCTTTGCAATAGTCCACATATGTGGATTTTACATTTCATTTTGTGGTATATATCACAAAAAATGTTTCACGAAGAAAATACATGAGAACAATTATTTTACATCAGTTTAAAATCGTTTGAAGATTGACACGTCGATCGTGATCAATGACTTATATAATCACTGACCTTTTCATTGAATTTATTGCGTCAGATAAGCTTTTAGGTAGAGATTATATAATATTACCATTTTATGGGAATACTATATTAAAAAAAACATGTTTATAATGAAAACAATAGTATGTAGATAAAATCGGGTTTTTTTCGTGAATACAATTAATGCTTCTTTTTTAAAATCAAAAATAATGTCAAAACGAAAGTTAGAAAATAATTTAGTTCAAATATTTTGGTTGATTTTCATATAATTTATACGACAAATGAGACGATTGAGGCCAAAGTTTGTAAAATTCAAAATAACCACGTTTTCAATTAACACTGGTTATATACTCTTCATTAAAAAGTCTTCAACACGATTACCTCAAATGTCGTCAATAAAAATCTATTCGTAATGAAAAAATTGTGAAAGTATCAAAAACAGCCAAAATCTACAAACTATAAATAGTATTTTTTGTAACCAATCATATAAGATTAAACGGTTTAATTCTGTTTTTTTGTGAGAAACTCTTAAATAGATTTTTTATGTTATTGAGTTGGTTAAAGATTTTCTATACAACAAAGTAAATAACGTTTCTCAATAATTTTATGAATGAATACTTGATACAGCCAATTTCAGTTTATTGTAATGCTTTATTACAAAATAACAAATGTACAGGGCTGTATAGTAAGTATAAAGATTTACCAATAACAAAATCATTGAGATTATAATAAGTGATAACATTAAATTTCATCATTATCTTCTACTGTCTGATTTAAGGTTCAACGACCTAATCTGGTAATTAGAAGTTGTTCACGGAATTAAAATTTTCGCTTTTTTTTTACTCAATCACTTCATAAATTTTTCGAAGCTATTTTTTTTCTGTCATAAATAACATCATCTTCAAAAAAGTGGATTTACTGTATAAAAAAAAACTGTATAGCTAGTTTTACAGCATCGACTAGGTCCCCGTAATTAAGAGTGGATATCTGGCTAAAGAATGATTATAGTATAAAAAAAATGATTTAAATACAAAATACACACAATCAAATCTGAAAAATATTTTTTTGGTTCGAACGAAATGCAAAATAAAACAAAATGCATGCTTAACATATTTTTAGTTTTCAACATAAATCGTCAGTACAACCTGTTATGTTAAAAATAGTATCATGTATGTATTGAAATAAATCAAATATATTATAATAATATTGTTTAAGTACAACTTAGTAAGAAATAATATTATATATATATGATTTGATAAAAAAAGCAAAGTATTCACATCCATATTAAGGACAGAAATTCAGATTGAATTAATATAAAAAAAATATATAAATGCATAGAAATGAAACACTAAGCAAATTTCAATATTATTAAAAAATATTCCCGAAGTTAATGCCAGAGCATCAATTGTTTCGTCATTTAATATGGGTCGCATTGCGTATAGAACTAATGAAATATATTTATCATACTGTTTATATGTTATAAGCTGACGGGAGTTAATTTTTTTTTGACATATTTTTTTTCTATCAAGTGAATGTATTTAAAACAATAGAAAAATAAAGTAAGCTTTGCTAACTCTGGCAAATAGCATGAAAAATAAATAAAAAATATCACTGAAATGTGTACGGCGTGCGAAGGCTAAAAATAATATCCTCAAATAACGTTATTATTAATGTCACCAAATGCATGCACATGTAGTTCACTAAAATCTATTGAAGAAATTTACCATTTTTGGCATCCATTTAAAGGTTATTGATCTCGATAAACGAGCTCTACTTTATCATTTTACTTTTTTAGTCTACGGAAATTCTATTCATAAAAGATTACAACTAGGCATTGTTTATTAGTGCATTGTTGCATATGCGTGAATTCAAAGCTAACAGTCAACTTTTTTTTAAACCAAAATTTTCCTGTTTTATAAGAAAATCAATCCCGAAAGTTTCGGGACGATGTTTTCTAATCCCGGGATTGAAGTGTATCGAACTGTGATCCGGGGATTGGATTCCATAGTCACAATCATTCAACAAACGCTAACAACGAAAGTATAATGTTACTGAAATGTATGGTTCGTTGTGCTTATTAAGTCATGCTAACGGAGCTTTAAAATTCCTTTTAAAATAAAACTACATAATTATTTAAATGCAATACGTGTGTCTTAATATAAAATTTTCTAAGCACACTTGTTTTACTATAAGGCAGTGTCAATTAAGAAAACCCATTTTGCATAAAAATGTAATATCGAAAAGTGGTAATAGCAATTCATCTAATGTGTCTCATTTGCATTTTAAATCTATAATGCTATTTGGTCAAATTCACATGATATTTAAAGACAACTCCAAATAACCAGCAGGTATCGTTTCTCCTGTATTATATACTGAATATATCCGGATTGGAATCCCAATTATGTATCTTTCTTTAAAAAAGATTAAATTGGTGAATTGGTAAATGGGTAAAAAAAAATGTTTCTAGTAATTTTACGTAATGACAGCAGGGTTGGAGCAAGCTGATTCCAATTGAATATGATACTTTTAGGATAAAAAAAATATTTTAATTATATTTGACGCGATTTTTGTAAACCTATGACGTGAAGAAAGTGTGCACGAAAGAGCCAATTTTCAAAACAAAAAACAGTGTTGTAAATCAAAATAAAAATACAATTTGTAGCTGTTTAAATGTTTGTGAGCATAATTTGTTTTTAGCCATTAAAAAAAAGGTTCAGGCAATATTTACTCAAAAGGGCGTCTGTTGTCTTAAATAATTTGGAGATTTGAGAAGTTGTATTTAATTTAACATTTAGATGAGTTTGGAAGTACATGTATAATATGTCGGCGCCATTTTTCTATACAGGAGTACGGACGGATTTTAGCTTTGACAGCGTGCATTTTCATGATGCAGAATTACATCCTTCTGCTAAAAAAACTTTGACGTTTCGCTAATGCGTTTTAAATGCAACTGCGTAGCTGGCCGTGGGGATTTGAGTCTTTGAGATAATTCCTCAATGGTTAATCTAGAATCTGACTCGACCAAAAATTTTAACTTATCATCTTTAAATTTTGATGGCCGTCCAGATTAAGCTGCATTTTTTAGATTTATATTGCCCGATTTAAATCTTTGAAATCAAAATTGGCATCTGCGTACTTCACCATATTTTATTAAATTGCGTTAATTGCCTTGCTGGCATTCAAGCCCTGGTCGAAACAAAGTAGCATGCAGTGCCTGATGTGCTCTTTGCCAATTTATGGTTTGGAAATTTTATCCTGAACAATAATAAAGATTTTTTTACTCATAAATAGTATTGAACAATCGGTCTACACAAAAAAAAATCACGGGCGTGTATTTCACCATGTCTGGACTCTGAACACTGGACAGGTCATAAAATGCGCGTTTTCTTCTCGATCCCCCTAATATTATATCACTTTTAGGGTGTACGCTGTTAATATTTGGTGGAAGGCATTGTTTAAAAAAAAATACTATTTGTACTAATTCCACTTTTATTTAATAAGATCAGGAGTGGTTTCGCTCATGATAAGCATTATCAACTGATAGAGAATACAATATTACAGTGATATTTATACAAAACAAAATATAAATAAAATGGTGTAACAAACAATTGGTATTTAATGGAGTTTACAAATAAAAGTACAACATATGAATAAATGGCACTAAGCTCACTAAAAATATAATGTTTTTTTTACGTCTTAAACATAATTACAAAACTCATCTAAGAATAATTCCGTAATTTTAATATGGGAAAACTTTTACAAAATAATTTATAATGTTACATCAAATAAATTAATAAATAAACGAAAATTTCAGTACTTCTTTCTATTAAATATTTAGTTAAATGTAACAGAAAAAATAATGAACAAAAAAAAACTCCAGTTTGGTTCTGTACCAATAAGCCATACTGTTGAAAATAACGTAACTGGACAGGCAAGAAGGAAATGTGATATCAAGAGGGTAAGCCAGCTGAGAAGGTCTTCACTAAGGTAGATCGAGCTCCTGGGTTGGATTTCTAATCAGTCAATTGCCAACCATGGAAGAACACGCAGGGAAGAATGGATTTCAAAAAAAGTTGTGCGTTGCTATAATCGGAGGAGGACTGGTAAATACATTTATTGAATTACTGTGTGAAGGGTAGCTTAACCTTGTTTTATTTTTAATGTAATATATAAATAATATTTATTTCGTTAACAGTACAATTTGTACAAAACTATCGATTGTGAAATATTATGTGAACCATCCGATTAATATGATTTCATTTTACAATTCAATAATATAACAACACATTTTTGTTTATTAAGAGTGACACTATCACTATCTTCGAAAACAGCTTAAGTGTGAATATGCAACCTAATTTTATTAAAGCAAGAAGTTTTATATCAGTTGTGCAACACAATACGTAGATATAAAATTAAAAAAACACAGCTCTTAATCGGTTTCTGTCAGTTATTGGGTTTTCGAAATGACCAGTTCAACTAAATATATTGGCGAGTAAAATTTGATGTTTTAATATTCGCTTAATAATATGAAATTCTGATTTAAGTCTTGACAGTTTTTTCACTACAGATTTTTTCAATAATAACAATGTATACAACTTGATACACGTTCTATTAAAAAGGTGTAAGCTGCAAAACTTAGCTTTAAGTTTGAAAAAAGAGGGGCATGTGAAAATTGCGACCAGGAAGAAGGACCTAAAAAGAAGAATAGTCTTAAACATTTTTTAAAATTAATATTAGATTAAGTTAGATAGATATATCGCCAGTTTATCAGTTTACGTGCACTTCAAGATAGTGTATATTTCATAGTTTGCCTTTGGCTCAAAATCATTATAAAACGTTTTTTTGTGCCTTCTGTAAATTTTGTTTTAATGTGGGTGACGGCCTTTTGCCTTTCCACAGTCGATATACAAAGATTATACTAACTATGACAAAATATCTGGTTAAATGGCTTAAATACCGGGAATGCATTAAAAATCCTCCATATATTTTAAGAGCAGTAGGATTGATATGTAAATATCACAGTAATATATTATGAATTTACTATAATAAATATAATAAAAATAATATTATAATTATTGAATCAGTTTTTTTTTTATCCTGCAGTGTTTATATTGTTTTTACCATTTATTGATAAGTCATGATTCAAAAGAATTATATGCACTTTGACTTGAAGAGTTGTTTGACATTTTTCATAGAGGAATTTTATACACATTAGATACAGAAATAGATGGCCACTCTTTTAATGAATCTATTAAGCATTAAGTGATAGACTGTAGCTATTTGCTGTTGAATATTACTTCTAACTTCTTATACACATTTCTTACCAGTCATTACAAACATTTAAATTGTTATCTATAAAAGTAAACACATTCGTGTGGTAATTTTATGTACACGTAATATAAAAATGTGTTTTCTTCTGATCTTGAATACAAAAGGTTATCTTTTCTAATCTTATCTAAAAAATAGCTTTTAATCTTGCCATTCTATAAAATATACTAGATAATAATCGTTTATTTACTGTTAATGTGTTCACTGTCAATATTTAGTGGAAAGCCACTATATTCAACAACAAAAAATACTTTTTTGTACTTATTCCATTTATATTTGTTATGATCCAAGACCAGTGTAGCTCACGACAAGCATTTTTGGCGTATAGGAAAATAAATTTATTACTTAATAATATAATTAGATATAATTACATCACTTTTAATTTGTTCATTGTTAATTACGTTTTATTAAAAATAAAACACTTTTTTAAAATTCTACATGTTTTAATAAAGATCATGATCGGTCTCACTTAACACGAGCTTTATCAATTGATTCGTGTATATGGTTTCACTAACTTGAAACTTAAAGATAGTTTCGATTTTTTAAAAATCTTTTTTTCCACGGTGCCGAGTTAACAATCCTACAATTCTTAAGGCGTTGGAAAAAACGGATATGTAGAAAAGAAAAAGAAAATTAAGCACCCTAATAAATATTTAAGGCTTCACAATTTTCATTCACAACATCATGAAATTATAATAATAATTGTGTTTTATGGTTGTATTTACGTTTTTTACGACAATCATTCGCTTCTTATACAGTGGAACCCCGACCTACCGTTCTCGCATTGTCCGTTTTCCCGCATGGATCGTTTATTTGTCATAGTCCCGGCAAAACACCCATAAGAACAATGCAAAAGAATCCCGCATTAATCGTTCCCCGATTTACCGTTCTCCTCGATCTATCGTTTAAATATTTTGATCCCGTCACGAATATAATCCCGATTGACCGTTTTCGTTGAATATTTTTCATAAAGACTTTTGTCTCACGTTTCGTTTCGCGTTTTTTTTTAGTGGAACCCTGATCTACCGTTCTCGCTATCTTCGTTTTTTTTCGCATTGATCGTTTATATTTTACTCGACCAAGACCCCGTCATAACAATATTTAATAATTCCACGTTTATCATTCCCCTATTTACTGATTTCCTCGATCTATCATCTAAATAATATTATCGTCCCATCCCAATTATTATCCCGATTGACCGTTTTTGTAGAGTATTTTTTTTCGCTCAAATAGTTTTACATCGCATTTAGTTACATAAATAAATAAGTTTTTTGAAAATTAAACATTTTTTTGGTATTATTTGAAGATTTCCCGCATTATTCGTTCATTTATTACGGTCCCTTGAAAAACGTAGAATCGAGGTTCCACTGTATATAGTAAAGTTTTGTGAATATATAATATATAAATTCAATTATTGTACGTGTAAGACTAAATGTATTCAATATTGTTCTAATTTGACCAGATTTTAAAGCACGTATTTGAGAATATATATTTGTGACCTAGCAGAGCTATTCCAGTACGTAAACACTTATTTTGGACGGTCTGAAACACTCGTTACCTAATTGTGTTGCAGTCGTCTGTTTACTCAAAACGATATAGTGTTGAGTGTTTAAAACAAATGCTGCGTACGAAAGAATAGCACCGCTGGATTTTAATAACAGAAAGCACGCAATGATTTAAGTATTGTTTATTGTAAAATAAATAAGACAATACAGGTAACGCCAATGCACCAACCATGCATTTGAAAAATAAACCAAAAACAATTATACAAATTTAAATGTGGATTTTTTAAAAAGTAATTTACATAGTTCGTTCTTGAGTATGTCAATCTCTTGAGGCAATGTTTTTATCAGCCGAACAGTCCTTTCAACTAACGACTCATATGATAGACACGTAGAAAAAGTTTAGAGAATGCTTCATTAGGTTTTCGGTCACAAACATGGAATCACGTAAGAAATTTTGTTAATAGATTTTTCTGAAGCTAACGGTTTTTTACGAAAAGACATGACGTTTCATCATCGTCGTTTATTAGTGGTAGAAAAAAATAATTGAGTTATGACTATACACTTCATAGTGTAACAATTCCACCGGCTTGTAGAGTTTTAATCATGAAAAGTGATTTATTATATTTTTTTCATTTTAAAATTCATTATGCTGTCGGAATTATTTTTAAATATTTAACTTTTCCGGTACAGCTGCAATTTGTTGTGTTTATAACTCAATAAAATATATCCTTTTCAATATCTAAATACATACATTTATTTATTTCCTAGTATTTTCAGTTAATTTTCTTGTAAAACGCTACTATTATATATTATATGTTTTCTTTGGAGTAGCAAAAAGATATTACGTTTAAATTTAATAATCCGTTTGTAATGACATTTTTAGAAAGACTTTTGACAGATTTTTGTTGTTAATATTATTTTGTAGTAAACATTTAATTACAGCATTATGTTCTTCCCTCGAAAACGCACTAAGCAGTGGCGGATTAAGCACTTTGGAGGCCCCAGGCACAATAAATTTTGGAGGCCCTGCTTTTCGAATAACATAAAAGTGCTGCAAGCCTCTTCGTAGAATAATAATAAATATTTTAAACTGAAATTAATATATAAGGGTTTATAAACTATATGTTATCTTTGAGACCCTCAAGATTTGGAGGCCCCAAGCGCGCGCCTCTTGCGCTTATGGGGTAATCCGCCACTGGCACTAAGTCGCAATTATATCGAAATGTTTCAAAATTAAAACAAACAAAAACATTTGATTGGCATATGCCATAGAACTACTCAATTCATACACTAGTAAATCTTTTATTCGTTACTATCGATAAATTGATAAATAGTTAAAAATAATATTGAATCATCTTACTTATATAAGTATATTTCCAAAAGATTTTTATGCTTTATGTAAAGAAGCTATGATATTATTAGAATACTTAAGAAAAAAGTTAATATATTGATTTTATATAGTTAGAAAACGAGAAAACGGTATATTGGTAAAGTTACATGTTAGAAATCCATAAAGATTGCCAGCAAGGTTGAATATAAATTGATTGTTTTGAATGTCTCCCATTAAATATAAATAATTAAAAGAACTTCCATAAATCTGTAAGAGGGTTTTAGACATTCCCGTCATACTAGTAAAACTATTATGTCGAAATAATATATATTAATTGATAATTTTAACAAAATGATAATTACTATTCACTTTTAAAGTATTAACTGTAAATCTTAAGTGGTAAGGAATGTGTATTTATGTTTTATGTAGTAACATGCCACAATTAGTAAATGTAATCAGGAGTGGTTTCATTTATCGATAGCATTATCAATTGATGACATATATATTCAAACAGGGTTGTAAAATAAAAAAAATATTATTACAAATACAGTAAAGTTACATATTTGCAATGGTAAAAGAGCTTCGAGAATAGATGCTTGCGTCGGATATTTGGGGTGATGTGGCTTGATATCGTGAGTAACTCAGAGATTAGGTAATGCACAAGGCAGCGCCCTATTAAGTCAGTGGTCATGGAGACGTTGGAAATAGCTGAACCACGTGCTTCGGATACTTTCGGAGAGTCTCAATCATGCTTACCTGCTCTTACAACGGTCATGGACGACCGTTGGGTACTATATATTAGTTGTACTCGGCGTAACTGAGAGATGCTGGCTTGCCATGGGAGAAAGCAAATATGTAATAGGGAATCATGAATCATGCTCCACATGGGAAATATGGAAAAAGAAGAATAGTATCTCAGTAAAAAGTATCAATAGAAAATATGATTTTATTGACTAGGCCTGCATTGAATCAATATTGAGTGTTCAAGGATGACCGGAATCAATTTAAAACAGTTTTATTTTACGACTTCTTAAATATGTCGCGAAATATGTTATAAAGAAACTTATGTAACCAATGATCGCTTAATAAATGCATGATTCATTTTTTAAACTTCACGTACGTTCTGTTTATTGTAAGTTTTTCTGTAAAAATAGTTATGTTTTCACTTGCTGTAGGTTTACGCATTAAAAAAATGTTTTTTCAATCGCATGTAATTAGGTAAGTATTCCTTCAATTGCTTTTTCATTACTTTTAATAATATCATTACACAAGTGCAATGGTGTTTATCCTTAGTAAAATTCAAAGAGTATTCTTGATTGTAGAACACCGCAATCTCTAAGGGTGGAAAACTAAAAATAAAAATATATACAAGATCGCATTGTATTCCAAATTATAAGGATTTTACATTTAAGTACTACGAACTTATTTGTGCCACGCCCCATTTCGACCCTTCAAAAATCTCCATGTCCCCCTTCTCCAATTAAAATCTTCTATCACTTTTAAGGTGTTCACTGTCAATACTTGGTGGAATGGCATTATAATAAAAATAATAAAAGATTTTTACTACTTTAAAAATATATATATATATATTTGATCAGGACCGGTTTCGCTCATCGCGAGCATTATCAACTGATAAGAAAAATATATACACAGTGCTATTTATACAAGTTAAATTGAAATAAAAGGTGTAAGCAACTACTCACAATGAAAAGGATTTAAAAATAACATTATAATTACTCAAAATTAAAATGCTTAACACCTATAACATAAAAAAAATGAATGTCTTAAGAATTTACTAAAATTTCCGGGATTGTGCATTGCCCTCCAAGACATTGAAATTGCCCCCCAGTGGAGCGTACGCCCCACATTGGGAAACACCGCTCTAAGCCAAGAGCTTTAGTCTAGCCGTCAGGTGGGCGTGGGATCAAATCACGCAAGGTCAAGATAAAATTTTGTTTTTTTTTTCAAATCAAATTTGATATCTTCGAAATGGGTGTTTCTGATATCTTGTCTCCTCAAAGTGATCTTGGGTGATTTGAAAAAAATCACGTGAGCTTATGGCATACAATAAACAAATCAAAATATCCATTCATTGCCTTAGCTGTTAGCTTTCATTTATTTTTTTCTTTTGTCAAATACTAAAAAAAAGATGTAAGCTATTTTCCTTTCCATGTAGCAGCAATATCTGGTCTTATATATGAGGCTTAAAATCTAGTTTCGGGTTTTCATAAGTTCACAGAGACCGGCTGGTAGTCACTGAGTAAAAAGCAAGCTTTATTATTCTAAAATTTGAGAATGATTTATTTATTCCACGAACGAAGTCTTCAACTAATAAAATCTTTGGTCAGCCATTGCATTGTACAACTAACGGGAAAGAAAAATAAAGATTAAAAACCACATTGGCGGATTCAAGGGATGGCTATGACGCTCATGGTCACCCCCTCCCTGCATTGCTCCCTGAACTATAACCACGCGCGCTTGGCAAAATATTTTTTGTTGTAGTAACAAAAAACTATACCCTGAAATGCTTACATACAATTATATATTATCAAATTGAATGGGCACCCCCTCGCATATTTTATGGATCGGCTAATGAAACATCATATAAATAAATGAGTCGGGAATAGATTACACATAATTTTAGCAGACTAAAGGTTGTAAGAAGAAAATATTAATAATTTTGTCAATCCTAATTTAAAATCGCCATTTTTTCAATTTCTAGATACGCATAATTTTTCTCATTAAACACATCACCAGGATAGCGATATTGATACTATGAAAACTTTCTTTTTCTATGTGGATTAATTCAATGTGTTATTTTAAATTTCTTTCTTGGTAAATCATTTTTATGAGGTATGGTTGTGTATAATTGATTAACCTATAGATTTACAAAACAATAATACAACGGAAAAAAAAACATTTTATCATTTGGACTAAAACATTCATGACGTTGTGTTAATGTATATTATTATCTATTTAATAATTAAACAAAACGACGTTTTTTGAACACTTCTATGGATTTTTATTTCCGCATAAAAATATTTCATTCACTATAAAGAATGTTACGTTGAAAAATACAATATATTAACTACATTTCGAGCATGGCAGTGACCTATTATATAAAAAAAATCATCAAAAAATGTGGTTATTTAAATTTTAAATCAATAATGGATCTTATCTGTTATTTTAGTTTACTACGTTCAAATCAACATTATATTTTATAATCACATAAATTAATGTGTCGAAAAGAGTTCGTTACGTAAACATTTGACGTATCAAAATAGGCAGAACGAAATACGACAAAATTTATATAAGATGATGAACTATAAATTGGGTGCATTGACTTATCATTTATTTCCAAGGTATTTTTAAGTCATTAAAGAATTTTAGCGATGTATTCGACGTCTTATATAAACATTTTATTGCTTTGTTAATTCATTAATTAAGTTTTCGTGTATCAGTAATTTCAGTATGTTTTTTTTTTGCAAATGTTGTATGATCATTCACATCTGCCTAAACAAAAATATGACCTAATCATGTATAACAGAGGTCACCAAACTACGGTCCACCGAAGATTTTCATCCTGCCCTTAAAAAATCTGAATTTTTGTATATAATTTATTGGCATAAGAAATAGAAATTTGGTTCTGAATTCTCGACAACTATTTATTTCAAATTATCAATTAAGATTCGACAATTTGGGGGCCAATGTAAAGGAAGCTAGCTATAAATTGTGTTTAATGAGAGGCGGCCAGATGTTTGTTTATTGGTTTTTTTTTGGATTTTCTCATTTATTGAAATTCTAAGAATGTAATGCAGAGAAAATGGAACAATAGAAAATTACAAATAGTAACCCCAATTCAAAATATTTCAAAGTTTGCAGAGTACACATTGATTTATGTGTGTATATTAGTAGTGATTTCTCTATATGTGCTATATATAACATATAATAACGTGTATATTTTGTATTAAAAAATCAATTGTACTTATCTTAGTGCCCCAATATAATGATGTCAAAAATAATGCGGTCAATTCGATATTTTTTGTGTCAAACAAAGAAAAATGCATGTGTCTAATTTGCAATGAAACGGTCTCTGCTTAAAATTTTTTTTTTTAAAATGATACCACACTACAAATCACGAGTCGAAATATGATAAATTTTAAGAAAATTTACGAAAGAAAACACTGGAGGAAAACGTCAATAATCAACAAAAAATATGTCTGTTTTCAGTAATAAAAAAATATGCAAAATTCAAGCAAGTTTTTGAGCTTGTCAAACTATAGCTGAAGTAGGAAAAGCCATTTATTGATAGATCTTCAAGCGAATGATTTTTTAATGATTTTTTTTACGATAAATGAGAAGAATCCAATTATCCCAAAGTGCTAGGAAAACAATATAAAATTCTGGTAGCACATATTTTTGTGAACACACATTTTTCAAAACTAAAATATATAAAATCGACCACGTATAACTGATTTGTTTTTTTAAATACTACTTGCAAGTTGGCACCTCAAATTTAAAAGAAATAAGTTCATCCAAACACTTGCACATTTTGCACTAATTACAATTTAAACATTATAGTATAATATTCAAATATATATGTGCAGCACTAAGCTGCGTCCCCTGGGTCTCAGCATACGCTTAGCCTCATGCATTTGCCAAAGTGCTGTAGATGTAGGGTTGTCAGATTTCTTGAAAGTCAAACCGGGACACCCTTCTTCCGATTTTTTTTTGATTTATTTCAAATTATAACATATTTTTTACATTTTAATATTTATCATTTATTAATCGGAATTTAACCAGTTATAAACATACGAAAAGATAATACAATAAACACAAAATATGATGCAGTATAGAGTTTACATAAACATATTTAAATATTAAAAAACAATATATCAATGTGTGCTGGTGTTTTAAATTAATGGGTTACACCAGGTGTAGGTCCTATAAGTACTGTAGGTCATTAGGTCCTACTTTTTTATACTTCTCACTAGATTTGGCTGTTTTCAAGAGTGTTTTTGGATAAAATATAAATACGCCTGTATTTTCTTGTAATCCGGGACTTTTGGGCGTTCCGAATTGTTTGTTCGGGATACCAGGACACGAGAGTTAGAACCGGTGATAGTCCCGATTAATCGGGACGTCTGACAACCCTATATGTGTTGCATTACGTATAGGCAAACAAGTCAAAACTATATAAACTGTTTTTAATCATTTGCCTACTTTTCTGTTAAATGCAGTGGCGGCTCGTCCATACGCACTGCGGAACTGCAGCACCCCCAGGCAAATTGAAAAAAATATAATATTATGTAAATATGTACATAAATTGATATCTTACACCGCGGTTATAATATCAGAAAATGACGCACGTACATTTTGAGCAGTTGTCGATAATAAAATACAATCCAAATGTATTTTTTTTTTTAACCTACCGCAGCACCCCCAGATATTTGATCTACGAGCCACGCCTGGTTAAATGTGCATAAATAAAAGATTTCGTCACCAACGAATAAAGATTATTTTATTTATTTTTAATTTATCCAATATACATATATATTTACTTCCGTTCAACATACGTTTTTTACTTAATTTTGTGTCATCGTTTACTCGTGTGGGATATAAAAATATCACCAAAGCTATTTTATTGAATTAGGTTTCTTAGATTATCAGTACCTGTCGCCTAGCGTTCAATTATGGTAATTTTTCTTAAGCGTCGTAAATCTATAGATAAAAAACTGTCTGGCAGGCGTCCTTAATCCTGTGCCCGCGGACCTATTTTCGTGCGCCCTTACAAAGTTTATAAAAACAGAAAACAATATAATAATTTATTACGATTATTCAGATGATCTTACAATCCCAACTTAAGAAAAATGAGGAGTGAAATGCAATGTCAAAGGTCACACTAATTGTGTTTTGTTATTTTTTTTCCTTTTTTATCTTTTTATTTTGTAAATGCACCCAGAGGCTTGTATACATACATGTATAATTTACCGATTAATATTGATTGATAAATACTACAGTGGATCGGCTGTTTAGTCGCGTGGCCAACGTCGTTGGCTTCTGTTACGAATTTTAAAAATTGATTTATGTATGTCTTTCCAAATGCATGGATGTACATATGTGATGTCTAGGATTTCCACCCATCCACCCTATCCAAAAAACGAGCGTAGCGAGAGCGATTAGCTAACTACTAGTCCTGTTACAGTCCTATCCTTCTATCCAAACCATCTTTTAAAAAAGGAGAGGTTGCGCAACTGACTAACAAGCAATTGTAATAGAAAAACTTCTATTGAAATAAGCATCACTATTCATATGCTTGCACTTTGTGAGCGGATATAGTTTTAAAAAAATGTAACAGATACTACTTAAAGCGTGTTTTAAGAAATGTATTACTATATAAAATTAATATTGGAATAAGGTTAAAAACCCCTGCTATTCCCTGAGTTTTATCATTTACTACAATCAGTCAAAAATGTGTTCATTAACATATTATTTTATAATAAAATATGCCATAATCAGCAACGTGCAATAAAAAAACTGATAAAATCCGCTTTTGGTTACACAGCGATAAAACTATCTATTTTTATCGATTCAGTCTATTTTAAATTAATTTAAATTTTTCTCAAAAAGTTTCTAAAAATTCAATTCAGGATTTATGTTTTACAATTTAAAATACCTGAAAGTGTGATGATAATTAATTGGAGACAGAAATTTTGTATTTATTAAATTCAAATGCATGGTGCATTAACGTCAGCTATATTATCATAGCGTCTTAATTTTCAATTTCAAGTTTTCAGGAGACACATAAATGTACTTTATTCTACTGTTATTTGCTATCGCTAAACATAACACTTGACCAGATTATTTCCCAAATACTTTTTTTATCCAACGATTTTGTATTAGGTAGAATAATGCATGGCATATTTATTTCTTTGGGATATGAGTAAAATGAATTTGTGTGAATTGAAATTCTGAATTTGTTACATCAAAATCTCAAAACTGACATAAGTTGAGATACGTGTTTGTTGAAAATTGCCAATGATATGTTGTTCTGTTTCTGAAAATACGGGTATCTAAATGTTTTGTTTCTAAAATGTAAGTTATACTTAGTTTTTTACTTAAATTATTTCTATCAATAGCTACTATTTATTTACAGGTTGGATCTTTGGCTGCTTCGTTCTTTGCCAAAAGAGGTCACGATGTTCATCTTTATGAGTATAGGGAAGGTAAGTTTACCATAATTGTTTTTCTATTTCTTAATTTTATGGCTGATCTCCATTAGTGATGGAATTGGCATAAAATGCCTTTGTATAGTTAAATAGTTTGGACTTGCTAAACGAAGAAGAGTGGGTTATTTATATTTAAAAATGAATATGCGTATGCTTACTGTGATTTTGATTTTAAATTTAATCAATAAGAATGATTTTTGGATATTTCATACTAAAACGACGTGATAATAACTGAATTAAGTGATGCTCATAGGTTTAAAATAAAATCGATACGATACTCACGATACAACATCGTCACTCAAGGATCATAATATATTTCTTCTTCTTTGTAGATATAAGAAAAACTCCTGATGTACGTGGGCGTTCCATCAACCTATCTATGTCGGCGAGGGCTCGCGCAGCTCTTGTCGCTGTTGGCCTCGAGGGTCCCCTTGCGAACCATGGTCTACCTATGCAGGGACGAATGTTGCATCGCTTAGGAGCCCCACAGAAAGCCATACCGTATGACACAAGAACAAAACAGGTATATGTTTGTAATAAACTATATTTTAACAATCTTTGCTAGTTGGATCAGTGCTCTGCAACCGCTGTGTCATGGGGCGATGCTAAGTGTGTTGCAGCACATTGCTTCATTGAAGAAAAAATCAACTAATTTGATTGTAATATCCAATTCTCTATCCACGTATACAATTCTTTTGTATCATACCACCATTTCAATACTTCTACTAGGTGACTTGATTTTCAATGTTTTTGAGATGGCTAATGAATATGAGCTCACATTTCCTTCTACAGAGTTCAATTGAACATCGTTTGATAATTCCCAATTATCAATACAGATTACTTTATTTTTTACTCTAAAATTTCTAAACAATGATTATAGCTTAAATGCATGTTAATCAAATAACAATTAAATTTCATTTTCCCAACAATGATCAAATCAGAGTTGCCTAGAGGTATTGAGATGGCGATATACATTACACACTTGAAAATAATGTCTTTTTTTTTATTTATTTTTTTATTCGATAAACTTTTTTTCCTTTCTGCATCACTCCGAAGACGATATCTCCTCAATGATACAGTTAAGATACATGTTTTTAGGCACAATTTGAAAACAATGTCTAATGTTATTTTTGTTTATACCCTTATGTGTGTATAAATAATATGCAAATTTGAAGTGTACCTGTGAAATCTGGAAAAAAGTTTGGTGTGCCATGGGAAAGAAATGGATGCAGAGCATTGAGTTAGATTATACTCCAGTGGTGAAAGCTACCAACAAATAAATTCAAAGATTTCAAAAAACTGCACTTTCTAATTTAAAAATTACAATATTTCTTGCAGCACATCCTTAATTAAATTAATTAATACCATTATGTATTCAAAATTTGAAACATGACTGAAGACTTTCATTTAAATTGAATTAAAATTTTACTGCATTTTTTTGGTATTAAATTAAAGTATATATTTTTAGTTTGGAAATTTTCAATCGTCTTTTCTGTGTGATATTTAATTTAGACATACAATTTAATCTAGAATCTTAATAACCACCTTCATTAACATTACTTATATTTCAACCATTTGGAAATTTATTTACTTTATCTTGTCGTTAGTTAATGTTTTTTTTTTTTTACAACAAAATATAAAACAAACAACTATAATCACCCAAGGCCTGTACGAAATTGATTCCTAATTTAAAATGTCGGTTTTCAACCTAATATACGATTATCCATTCATTCTTTAACTTCATACAATCACACAACATGTATGTTTGAAAGCTTTTAAGCTGTTATTAAGACACTTTTAAGGCTTTCGTGTTATTTATGTTTCAGAGTTTTTTATTCTGATGTTATGTAAATGATACTATTTTTCTTTTTCTTACAGTGCATTTATTCTGTTGGCCGAAAATTTTTAAATGAAGTGTTACTTACAGGTAGGAAAATTAAAATTATTCAATTGAAACACTTTAGAGCTTTTAAACGCAATGATCAAGTTTCCTGTTAATTGAATTTTGAATATGATTAAATAAACGTTAAACACGATTAAAAAAAGGTTTTTAGTTCAAGTATGAAACAAATCAAAGTTATATGTATTTATTTTTTTTAATTTTGACTGAGGGTACTGGAATTTCAATATGAAATTTCACCCCCACACGTTCAATCATTCACAGCCCGGGTTTTTTACCATTTGCCACGGATGAACTTGAACTGACTTTTGGTAAATAAGTGTATCGTGTACATCAGCGATTTCCAAACTGGGAGGCGCGCCTCCCTGGGGAGGCATGGACTATTGCAAAGGGAGGCGCGAACAGTCCAACATATTTATTTACCCTTTAAAACGTGTCTTTATTACTATATGAAATAAAGTATGGGGAGGCGCGAAGATATTTTTTTCTTCAAAGGGAGGCGCAATGACAAAAAGGTCGGAAACCACTGGTGTACATACATATAAGAAATCAATTTATTTTTCACTAAATTAAAAGCTTTTGTTCAGCAAGTTGGGAAAGTAATTACATAAACAAATAAATTTAAGTTTTTGAAACTAATTGTGATTATTTTTAAAAGATTATTACATGAGTATGCCTATTGATTTAAATATTTAATATTTTTATGAATTTTATTATTTTGATCGCTGGAAATTTATAATCATAAATTCCAAGATTAATATACTTCCAAAACTAATTGAATATCATAAAAATCAAACCATTAGTGAAGTTAATCCTCGTCGCCATCATGGATGCTTTTAACTTAATTATAAATAAATTTCTTTCCTATACACGATACACTTATTTACCATGCGTCAATTCAAGTTAATCTGTGCATTTGAACACCTGAAGATGCTGCAGGTGAAGCATTGACCGTTGGTGACAAAACGTGTGGGAGTCCATAAAATTTGAATGATTTAAATTTAATTTGTACTTATTTTAAAAAGCTGTATTTTTCCATTTTTTTTGTAAATGATAATGAGTATAGATGTAAATTAGTATAAATGACTGATTCAACTGTAATGCAACATATGGGATTTTATATTATTTCAAGCCTTCCTTTGAATGACTATAATAGAAGCTACTTTCAATTTGAATGATTGACTGTCGCTGTCATTTTTGTATGGGTGAATATGATTTAACCCAGTTATTGCCATTTTCAGTTTAGCATCACACTTAAGTACAAAAAAAATATAGTTAACATTTGATAACTTCAAGTATGCCAAACTGTATTTTGTGTCTTACTGACTCCTAAACATTATATCAAATTAAAGAATTTTGAATTTTGGTTTTTCTTTTACTTTAAACACAAATGTATGTATATTTATATTATATATTAAAATACCCAAAAAATAAAACACACAAAATATTTAATCCAATTCACAAATATAAATTCACATTTATAAAACAACTATTATATATTCTAACCATTATATAATAGTAAATCTTCTGATAAGTAGTTTTTACAACATATATTCTTAAAAAATATATTATACAAACTGAAATAGTTGTAGAATATAGCAAAATCATTAATAAAACCACAATTAAGTTCAATGATACTTCAATCCCACCTCGGGATCAATGTTTCTGTTGAAATGCGATACATTATATTGTATCATTCACACTGAGTTCCACTGTAATTCAATATTATTCTACTTCTTGTGGTTTTACTATGAATATACTATTACAGATGTCCTCGATTGTACGTGTTTTATATTGTCGAAATGAGTTTTTTTTCAAATTTTCATAAAAATTTATTGAGGAAATAAAAGGAGATAAACGAGTTATTTAATGATGATATTATCATTAACTATTTCATCAGCCATCGTAGAAATGGTCGATTTGCAGATTTTCATTGGTTATGTAAAAATATATAAATTATATCGTAACTATAATAATTTCTTTTACAGTTAATTTTCGACACAATGCCAATATAAGAACATTGTAAAATCAGTGGAGTTTGTGTGTGGTATAATTATATTGTTTGTTAATAGTTAAATGGAAAAAAATACTTATAAGTATAAAACATTTCTACCAAGAATTCACAGTTAACGCCATAAAAGTGATTTAACATGATACTTTAATCAGTATGTGTGATATACCATTTCTAAAATATGAAACATTTATTCAGGGCGTTATCAAGTTTATTAATAAAATTAGTTATCCAGTCTTTTGAAAAAGTTTTTTAATAATTATTGTTATAATATAAAAATTTATAATGAAAGTATGATGTTTAAAAATATGCTTTAATGTATTTTTCAGCCACTGAAAATTACCCCAATGTAACTTTACATTTCCACCACAAGCTGGTCAATGCAAATCTTGACAAAGGGCAACTAACATTTTTACAGTAAGAATATTTTGTTAATTATCAACATGTTGTAGTTTTAAGTTTCACTTTTTTTCAAAAAATACTCTTGTCTGTTTTATTTTATTGTACTTTTAAAAACTGCGATATCCTGAATTTGATGTATATTTTCAAATATGAAAAAAAAACAAAACACTCCTTTGTTCTTATGATATATTAATTTAACCCTTTGATGAGTATTGCCTCATATGGCCGTGCAAATGTACTTAATGTCATCTAATATCAATTGCCAATTTCATGTTTTTTTATTGAATTATCATTATTATTCACATAAAAAACACATATAACTATGATTTTTGGCATTCATATTATTTTTATTATTTGTTACAATAAAACATTTTTTTTTTTTAAAAAAGTTTTATATTTGTAAACAAATCGGAGGCCATATAATATTGAGCGTAAAATTCCATTTTGGGTCGATTCCCTTCCTTGAATTGACGTCAGTAGAGCGTCACATGTACACAGATGAAGGAAAAAAAGATCTAGGCCGGAATTCAAAGTAATAGCTTCTAGAAAATTAATTAATAGAAATAATAAATTAGTTTATCATACACTTTTAATTCACTTGCGTTTTATAATTCAAATTTTTTTTTGCCTTTTGAAATAATATTTAATATTCGTCCCAGATTGATCTGTATCCATTTTTTTTATTTATGTGTGAAGCAATAGTATTAATACGATCCGAACCAGTTTCACTCAACGAATAGTTGAAAATGCTCGCCATTGTTTGTTTAATTTCATTGGATGCAATGTTTTCCTATCAAGTATTGACAGTGTAAAACATTAACACACTAAATGAACGTAATAAAAACCATAAAATTGGCATATTTTCAAGGAAGATAATGTATAATTTCTTGTTATCACATGATATCTACAACATTGTAATTATAGAAATATTCGATTTTTCTTTGTAGAAAATTAGTCAATTATGGGATATGTTTTCATTCTGAAATAAATTCTATAAAGATTATGATATATGTGATATAAGAACTCTGCATTGAGTTTTTTTACTTATAGTATTATGAGAACAGTTAAACAACCAACCCAGACTTGTTGTAGTTCTTTGAAATTAGAATGCATATTCATATTTTACACCACCAATACTAATTTGTCAACGGCTGACTAGATATTAATATAATGATATTGCGTTATATACTTATTGAAATAAGAGTCTTTGACTCATTGACTCATTGACTCACTATTCAGATAAATATAATAAAACTTACATAATTACAATTTCAAAAACAGCATTTATGAAATTTTTAAACCAATAAGTATTAAAAAATCTATTGATTTTAAATAACTTACCTAACATAGTGATTCATTATAGGACCCAGACAAATAAAACAATTGAAAGAGTAGCAGATCTTGTAGTTGGTGCTGACGGAGCCTTTTCTACAGTCAGACGTCAAATGATGAAGCAGCCACTCTTTGATTTCAGCCAGACATACATTGAACATGGATACCTTGAACTTTGTATACCTCCAAATGAAAAGGGTCAGGTAAATATCAAACCGTTAATCTTTTGTATAGTGTAACCACCATAATTATATATTTACCACATTGTATATACACAAAAACAGTGAAAAATTTATCTGTAGAAATTTATAAAGAATTATATATATTAATACTCGATAATGTCCGTCCGTCTGAATGATTGTCCGCGATATCCCCTCCCCCTGCCCCTTCCCCCTCCCTTCTCAAAGCTCCGCTGACGCAATATTTTTATTCATACTAAAGACATATTTTCCCAATACACTGTTTATTATTTGACGATACAAATCGCTGAAAAAATTTCATACAAAAAAACTCCGCGACCGTGGATCGAACACAGAACTCTGGATTACCAGTCGAGCTCTCTATCAACTGAGCTAACGTCATAAATATTAAGGCGATAAAAATACATTATATAAATCAAGCATTTGAAAATGGAACGATATTTGTGATTCACAAACTGACTTCGATTGTTTTTATTCAAGATTGTGACGTCTGTCAAATATGAATGTGGTATATTTTACATAATATAGTTTCGACAGTTAAATGCAAATATTCCATGTGTGTCATATGCTGACGGCTATTCAATATTTTACTTTTTAACAGAGGGTATTTAGAATTTATCCCGATAATTTAAAAGTTTTGTATCTTTTGTTTTAAATAACGAGTAAACGAGTCTATGCTTTGGACAAGGTAAATTTATGCTCAAATAGTAATATAAATAAAGTAAGCGAAATAGTTTGATAGATTGGGGTCAACGAGATTAAAATACGGCAAAGTGAGCCAAGTTAGGATGATGGGAAAAAGTGAACTGAACCCACCCTTTTTATTGCATAATTTCAATCATTTTTTCTCTAAAATACATTGTTTATGCTTTCGATGGATTCGTCGGTATCTTTGTGGAAGTTCATTTGAATATAAAATAAAAAATAACTTAGATTATTCCACGTATTGTGCTACAAACTGTGACACGTGTTTCGCCTCTTTCAGAGGCATCCTCAGACAGACTTACTTTTACTTACTGAAAGTAAGTCTGTCTGAGGATGCCTCTGAAATAGGCGAAACACGTGTCACAGTTTGTAGCACAATACGTGGAATAATCTAAGTTATTTTGTATTACTTTTTTATGCTTATTTATTGAAAAAACTTTCACATAAAATTAAAAGTTGATGACAGTTCCCACAAAAATTAATTGAAAACGTAATTGCACTTAAAAGTCAAATGGAAAAGTTTCACCATTTTTATGTTTGGTTCCCTTAAAGACTCATATATTCCTAAAAATAAGCTCCGTTTGGTGAATTAGTGAAGTTAATTTATTCTGATTAATTTGATAAATATGCATTTGATTGTAACATGGAAAATTGATAATTTTGTTTTGATAAAATGTGCAATTAATTTATACCATTTTGCATGTGAAAAATGATTATTAGCAAACTTAAACATTATTTCAAAAATTAAGTAATTTACAATTTAAAACTGCAGGGCTGTCGATATATGCGCCGAGGTCGATTTATGCTACTATGAAAAATGATTGTTAGCAAACTTGAACATTATTCCAAAGATTTAATATTTTACGAAATTTTTGTCACTACGAAAAAAATTGTCAGCAAACTTAAACATTATTCCAAAAATTAGGTAATTTACGAGGTATATTTCTGCTAATAGGAAAACTAATTGTTAGCAAACTCAACATTATTCCAAAAATTAAATAACTTACAATTTAAATACTTCAGGGCATGCTGTCGATATATGGCCCGAGATATATTTATTTTATTTTTAGAATTTCTGGCTTATTCAATAAATAGGTTTGTAATTTTCTGACTTCTTAAAAATGCAACAAAAATCCCCCCGTTGAGGTCAACGGGCTTACAGCTAGTTTAATCTATGAAATGTAGACAACTGACTGAACTGTCATGGCCATCAAATGCAAGCGCACTATTTATTGGCTGATTTAGGATTTGGTCAATTTCGATAAAAAAACTTTACTGGATTTGGGCAGTTTTGATCATACTGTCATATTTTGATCCTAATTGCATGGAAAGTATGAGGTTTTTAGTTAAGCTAAAGAGATTTAAGTTGACTACTACACTTTTTCTCCGTTGTTCAAAACATACCCTTCCTGAAAAAAGCATGGCAGAGCGACCCACAGCCAATTCTCAGTTCAATTCTTCTTTGCATTCATGAAAATAAATATTAAACAAAACTAGTTTTATTATGTTGATGGATTTAATTTTAATTATAATAAAAAAATGATGGCTCTGTTATTTCACTGGTGGTTATACGAGTGTGACACGTTTTTTGTCTCTTTGATAAGCATGCTCAGACATGTTTGTGTAATACAACCAGTGGAATCACAAACTTTTTAATTTTAAATAAATAACACCTATTGTAGTTTATATGTTTTATGACATGAATACTTTTTGTTTCAGTTTGCAATGCCACACAAGTATTTACACATTTGGCCACGTGGAGAGTTCATGATGATAGCGCTTCCAAACCAAGATATGTCGTGGACTGTGACGCTCTTCATGCCTTTTGTCAAGTTTAAAAAACTAGACAATTCGGAAAAGCTTATCGCATTCTTCCAGAAAAATTTCCCAGACTCGCTGCCACTCATCGGATTGGATAAACTTGTTGAGGATTTCTTTAAAGGCACTCCGCAGCCATTGGTGTCAATTAAGGTAATGCAATATATTTTTTGCATCAACTGTTTTGCATCGACTTGGTCCACTAGCAAAAATTAATAACTAACAGTGGTGATGATTGGATGTGATAGCAATATTTAAATATTATTAACAGATTCTCTAAATGATACAATCATTACTTAGTACCATCAAACATATAATTTGAATTGCATTGCACTAAGGATAGTTAGAAGGGATTAAAAAATCACAGGTTCCTATATAGGTCTAGAAGATTTGAATCGTATAACTCCTCCATTTTGTATTGCTCATCCTCATTTTTTTTCTTTACACTATAATGTATACAAACAAGTCTTGAATTTTCTTCAGAGATTCCTAGCAAAAATTTTAAATATGATTATCACTTTTATGCCCAGAAATTAACTATGTAAGAAGGATGTGTAGCCATAGTGAATCGGATAGTGGTACAGACAATTTTGACAAACCAATAATTATACTCTTTTTTATTATGGTGAATAACTTGATTTGAACATTATATAGCACCATTACATTTTTTTCAGTTAATTGTTTAATGGGCCTTCTACTCTCGCAGTTTGTAGTGAAGCAAATGAGAATTTAAAAAAAAATAACTATATCCGTTTGTTTAGTATATCGGTTTCTATGGATTTTGTAACTAAAGAATTGGAAGAATGCTTTGTTATGATAGACAGAGGAATGTTTGGCTAAGAAGCACAATATCCTAATCCTGATTTACGAAAGTATATAAAGCAGTTCAGGATACAATTGCCTGTTACAAACATATTTTTTATGGAAAAAAAGAACTGTAGTACAAACATACTTAAACTATACATCTAGGGTGATATTATAGACTTATTCTTATTTACTCTAACATGATGTTATGTCACATGATATGAAATGGTGAATTCAATTAAAGTATTCTTTGAATATTATAAATACTTATATTATAAAAAATTGATAGAAAAATGTTGAATCACAATATCCAAATGAGTATTTTATTTTTGAATTTATCTTTTAAGATATTTTTTGTTTTTCTTACAGTGCCATCCGTATCATGTGGGAGAACGATCAATCCTGATTGGCGACGCTGCTCATGCGATGGTTCCTTTTTATGGCCAGGGGATGAATGCGGGATTTGAGGATTGTCTGCTTCTCGACAAACTTATGACGCAGCATGGATCAAATTTGAAAGTGGTGTTGAACGAATTCTCAAGAATCAGATCACCAGACGCGCACGCCATCTGTGATTTAGCCATGTACAATTACATAGAGGTGATACTATCATAAATATTTTCATGTACAACCATTTACACAAACATTCCCAGATTATATTTCTATGTAACAACATATAAAAATATGGTATTACCAATACATACGAAATATTTCTTTTTAAAAATAAAATTTAAGAATAAAAAGGCTCATATAAAAATATTCTCCTAACTATGAAAAAAAAAAGAGTAAACTTTACAGATTCCAATAGATAACACCAAAAAAGCAAAAGTTAAGGCAAATTACATTTGATAACATTCATTGTTATTCCACTGATTGTGTTACAAAGTTTGAGACATGGTTAGCCTCTTTGAGAAGCATTCTGAAGTGTTCTTAACGTATCACAATTGTAGCACAATTAGTAGATTAACAATGTTTTCAAAACATAAGTTATATTTAAAATTAATTTCAACAAAGTTACAGTCAAGCCAGTGAAAAATATAAAAGTTAAGATGTTTACATAGAACCAAGGCATAGCTGTGCGTAATTTTAATCTACTTTCTTGCTATAACTGTGACTCCAATAATACCAAAGATTGATTAAATTCCATCTGAATTCAAAAACATTCCATTGCTGTTTAAGCTACTCGTCTTATCAACAAAATCTCTATATTGAAATAAACAATATAGAGATTTTGTTATCATTTATCAGTTTTTTTAAATTGGACAAGAAAAAGAAAAAGATGTTTCACCTTCGTGCAGAATTATGTATCATGAAGGGAGTGAAATTTTCTGCTCTGTTACCCGAATCATATTAATAAAAAAACTTTTTTAGATGCGAGATCTTGTGACCCGTCGCTCTTACATGCTGCGCAAGAAGTTGGACGACTTCCTATTTTGGGCCATGCCATCAAAATGGGTCCCACTTTACAATTCTGTCACATTCACAGATATGGGCTACAGCAAGTGCATCACCAATAGAAAGTGGCAAGATAAAGTAAGTGTTTCTCCTTTTTGGCATTTTAAACTCGTTTGATAAAATATGAATGCAATTGCAAAATATGTTATGTATAAAGCATATTTAAAATTATGTTCTTACACAGTATAAAATAAATATATACAATAACATAAGAGCACAATTTTGAGATGTGAGTGAATGAATGTTGTTAAATTATGTTTAATTAAGTCAAAAAATTGATTTATTATATTTATATTTATATATTTATTTTGTTAGTAAGTATTGATTATTTTTTTTTTTACCACGTTCACTCCCAATGTGGAGCATATGGACTCCTAATGTAGGATCTCAACAGAAGTTTTTTTAGACAAGAACTGTTTGGAAAGTGGATATGGATAAAAAAATGTTTAAAAAAAAAGTGTAATTGGATTTTAGCTGAAAATCTAGCAAAACTAAGAATCGTTTGCCTTTGTCATAAGTGTCGATCACTGTTCAAGAATCTTCAGAACATGTGCAATTTAAATATCTCAAAGCAGTTTAGAAGTAGTTGTGATTCTCTTGTTGGTTTTCTTTGTAGTATTAATACCATATCAAAACAAACTGTCGTTTTCGTGCAGTTTCTGTGACTGAGGTTGGATTTTTTTGTTTTGTTTTTGTGTTGTTTATTTGAATTCTATTTGTCGAAGCTTCCATTATTTTGTTCCTGAGTGACAATAAAAATCAAGTAGTTGGGGAGTAATAAATAATTTTGTTTTACTTCTAGATACTCTCCAGAACCTTGTATGCTGTGGGAAGTGCAGTACTGGCTGGGCTTGCAATGATGATTCACCAACACCAATCAGTACTCAAAGAGCCGTACGAGTTTTTGGTCAATTCTACAGGAAATCTATTTAATAGAGCATAAACATTGTAGAATACGTATCGCAGTGGGTCTGACAAAAAACATCAACTAGGATTTTTGTGTTCAACCTGTCATTCCAATATTTTAAACATTTAATCGATGACCAATAATGATGATTCTACGATATAACATTCTTATTTTAAAATGCTTGAAAGCTAGCTTAAAATTTAATTTTGAAAGACAATTTTAATGTCAATGAATGTGTCGAATGATAGAGTTTGACTTGAGAAGATTTTTGGTTTTAAATTAATAATAATTTAACCTTTTCAGCATAATTTTTTTTTTTTTTGTCAGATGACCATAACATTATAGTAGAATAATAATTTAATTTTTTCGTATTTATTACACTGACTAAGTATTGTCATCGTTCTTATTAAACATATTAGAATTAATATTATGTTGAGTAACGATTTTTCTTTATAAAACTGCCCGTACCGGGATTCGAACCCGAATTATTGATTTATGAATTTATGTTCAAAGGCATGGATGTATGTGATGTCTTGAATTCCCCCCTCCTACCCATCCTATCCTATGAACGGGGCGTATAGAGAGCGATTAGTTAACCACTAGTCCTGTCCTTGCCCTTTCCTTCTATTCCTACTCTCTTTGGAAAAAGAGAGGTTGAGCAACTGAGTAACAAGCAGTTCTCGTAGAAAAAATTCTGTTGAGATAAACTCCATTAGGAGTCCATATGCTCCATATTGGGAGCGGACATGGAATAAAAAAAACGATTTTTCTATGATATCTCACAACGGTTTTTACATAAGTGTGTGCATGTTTTCAAAGTTATTTTATCAAATAACTATTATTATCATAAATATTGTAATTAAATCATAAAATAACAAACATAATCAATTAAAAAATAGCATCGGTACCTTTAAAAAATTGTAATAATTGATTCTCAGTTCTTTAGGGCCGTGTTTTGAAGAAAGGAATAACTAGTGTGTTTTTGAATGAATCAATAAAATATATTTTATCACTATTTATGTTTGTTTCAATTTTTTTTACATATAATGTCTTCCACATGAAACCTCTAAGATTCCCGATCACCCAACAATTGCTCCATATCCATCTCATGACATATACTTTCATCCATTAATTTCTCCGATTACAACATGTGTATAGTACTTGTCCAGAGTGCCAGAATCACCCAGAGGTTTTAAGAAGAGGTAAGCAGGGTTAAGGCTGTCTGGAGGTATTAGCAGCTCATCTCCATGCCAGTTTGCGCGTCTTCCCATGATCGCTTACTAATATGTTTCTTATTCAAACACTTCAAGCGTTCAAGCTAGATCTATCACCGCTTAATTTTGAACATAAACAGTACATTTTCTTTTGTTCTCTTTTCTCTCAGTCATCCCTGATGAAACAAACCACCATACCTCTCGTATTTACCACAAGCATCAGTCTTTGAAGTTCAGTATATAGCAAACCTGAACTCTTATGAGGAAATGAATGAAACATAGCAACGAACAATCAGTAAGATAATTTATTTTACAATAAACAATAACATTATTTACACTAATTTTAATTTAAAAAAATCACTGTTCATGGGAAGTAGTTTTGAAAATAATAAATTATACATCTGAAAATGTGAAGGTGCGGATTTTATGGCTGTGTCGATTATTACATTCATTTTAAATGGAAAAAATATTCTTTTTTAAACAATAAATTTAATCATTATTCCTGCAAATGTTGTATAGCTAGTTTTTTGATCATATAAAATAAATAACATCAAATCATAATGTAGATCAATAGCAAAATAGTAAAAAGTAGTATTCATTGAGCTTGAGTGTTATTTTTAATCATTATTGATAAAAATATAATATCATTGCTAGATTACAGTAGTCTTTTCGTTTAAATAAGAAATCATGGTTTTTTACATGAGATTATACAAATTTTGGTTGCCATGTTGAATTCATGATGATGTCCTTTGGTCTGGAGATATTCCTATGATTCAATTATACACTTTTTTACGATGATTAATTTTATTCACATAAAATTAGGTTTTTAATAATATAACATAGCTATTGTTATACTCATATGTTCAATATCCTTTGCGATAATATTTGATTGAATTATTTTTTATAAAAAATGTTTCAATTAAAATTTAAATTGTAGAAATATTATTGTAAGCCATACAAAAAAATCTAGCAGTATGTAAGAGGGTTTCAAACCAAATAGTTTAATGCAAACACATTAATGAGTAAAATAATCATAAAATATAATTTAAAGCCTCATTATATTTTTGTCATTTTTGGATTTACTTTATCAATCTCTTTCAAACATTTCTTTTGGTATGTACTAGTTTTTACAAAAATAAACTACTCATAGAAATGACATATTTTCAAATGATTCTTGATATTTTCAAGATACGAAAATGATCAGACATTTTTTAGATTAAATCCTAGTAATAACCTAGTACATGGTATTTTTATATAAAAATATGAAAAAAAACAGCATATAAAATAATGTTTTCTTTTAAATTTTTGTATCTGTTACTCTTGTAAAATATATTTACTCAATAATTAACTGTGCATTTTTTTGGTTCTTCAGGTATTTCTTTTTTCCATCATCAAACATGTCGATTAATCTCTTTGTGAATTCCTTGTGAACTGCTTCAATTTCTTCATCAGTAGGATCAAGGTTTCTCTCCACTTCAAGTGGCTCTCCGACTGTAAGCAATTAAAAATCAATTTGAGCAAACATTGTGAATATAAATCTATAGTTTTCTACTTTCATGGTTTTATAATTTCTTAGCACAGTGTCTATTCATATGGGGAAATATTACAATACAAGGCACACCACTCATTACAGATTACAGCAGATCTTTGACTAGCAAGGCACAAATATTACAAGGCACAAATATTATAATTGTGCCCTCTTATTGTAACTTTGAAAGTTTTTTTTTATTAAAACAAAAACTCTTTCAACAAAGACATTTTCAAATGTGTACATATTTTACGATTGAGCCAAAATTCAGAGTAACAGAAATTTATGAATTCCAAAAACTGATACATTCAATTTTGTAAGACTTTTTCAAGAACAAAATTTTCTTAAACTCACGTCTTAAAAAAAAGTTTATGTGTACTGTACACAAAACTTTTTTTAAATTTTATAAGCCAAGTCTGCATATTTGTTTATGACAGAATTCAAACAATTATGAAGGTCCATAAGTCAAACAGAGGTTTCCCAGTAAATAGCGGTTATGGCATTAATATCTGGTATCTACGTTTAGCAAGATTTTTTTTGTTGCATTCGAATGACAAATTATTTAAGAATCATTTATCATCTTAAATTAGGGAAAATAAAGTAATTATTGTGAAAAACAAAAGAATTAGTAAATTTTGTATGCTAATGTTGCTTTTGAAAGTTTGGGAAATGCAAGATTGTAATAGCTTATAAATGACAGCAATCAACAGTAACTAGGAAACAACAAGTCGGACCAAAGTAAACTGATTTAAACTTTCGACCAAAGGTGCTTGAAATTTGAAATGATGAATTTGACTCAGTTCATTGGATCTCGTGTCATTAGTGACAAAAATTTTGAAATTGTACAAAATTAGAATGATTAAAATTGAAGTATACTATAGTCCAGTACTTCCCAAACTGTAGGCCGTGACCCCCTGAGTGGCGGCAGATTTTCTCCGGGGGTCACGGCAGAACATGTTTTGTATTCAGGGGGGCCGCGGATTATCTTTTTCAGATTTAGGGGGCCGTGGTATGATTTTTTTGGAAAGCACTGCTATAGTCTATGGGTTTTGTTTTCACTTGTAGAATAGTAATTTACAACAGTGATTTTTTAGGTGCTTGAATATTGTCCATCTTATGATAAGATAAGATTCTTATCTCTTCATGGTTTTGTTTGATTATGACAAAGTATGCCAAACCTTTATTATTGTTATGCATGGCAAAATGAAATTGCATTTACTCACCAACAGTGGTGACCGGCCGTCTCTGTGGTACGATTCCAAATGTGTACTGGAACATGCCTCTTCCCAGCGGAATGACAGGAGCGATTCCTGTCACTGTTCGGAACCAGTCTTGCAACTGGCGAACTTTTCCACCTTTCGGGTTACTGATCTGCTCGTAAAGTTCTGTTTCTCCAAACGAGAAGACAGGCACCAAGGGAGTTCTACAAAAATGATGTCACCGGAAATATGAATTTATTTTAATAGCAATAAAAGCATTTTTTTTTTGAAAGTTCTGGAAAACTTATGCACCCCTTTTAGATGACACCACTAAGCTTAAATTATTTAAAAAATATTAATGAAACGAGTTAAGTTTTAATGATTATAGGTGGTCTCTTGAAAAGTAAGAATAGCCAAATTTATTACATAATTTTATAATACATAATATAAAGTCATTTAAAAATTTCACAAGAACTTAATTTGGTACTTTCTTTTGTTTTAAAAAAGTACATTATTTTAGATTTGCAAGACACCAATGTAATAGCAATTTCGACATGGATGTTTATGGTGATGAAGGAAGACAATTTTTTTCTTACCCATTTTTCATAGCCATCTTGACAAAGCCTCTCCTTCTGCTAAGAATAACTTTATACTCTCCTGAATGACAATTCAATGACTCTGCGGCACCACCGACGACTAAAGCCACACACCTTCCTTTACCGTTTTTGGTATTCAACAAAAAATTTAGGCTTTCCGCGGATGCCGAGCAAACGCCTAGCCATAGCACCAGTTCTCTGAAGAACGGCACCATAAAGTGACCACCGAGAGTCAGCATGTGTGGGGTCATCCCAGGGAACAAGTCATGGAATCCGTTGGCGTCGGTGGCGAAACTAGCGAAACAGCCTGTCGACAATACTCCATGTGGAAACACGCAGAACAAATAGTTTCGCTCTGGGTCCAGGTCATGCGTTTTTACGAGTTTCAGTGGGAAATAGTCCCTGAAGTATTCCCACCATCTCCATTTGCGAGCCCACTCCCATCTGAAAAGAAGCGTAGTATTTTAATTAATTATATTGACACCCACTGGTGTTGTCAAACAAAAGGTCACCCTTCTGTTTAATGGCAAAATGGAGAATGGAAACAGTAAAACACAGTTTTTTATGAAAATGGAAACAAGAATTTTGAATAAAAAGTCGATGGAATTGGCTTTTTCTTAAATTTTAATTTTACATCCACGAAATTCCAAAGTTTTGGTCAGCAATTATTTGTAAGGAACAATAATCCCATTTTTTTTAATAGGGAAAGCTCCATTGGCTTTTGACAATACCTAGATAAAAAAAAGTACTACACACAATATACTAACCGGCTACCTCCAAAATTGCAAATATCCCTGTTCCTCGCTATCATGAAGACATAGATGAGGACGAGCCAGTAATAATCTGATCTGATTAACATAACAGCCAGAAGAATGGCCACGCCTTCTCCGAATACCATCATTGCAATCCATGCTGTTGCTGCCAGGGTTTGAAGTCTTCTTTCACGTGGTAAATCAAGGGGGGCGAATTTGATCCCAAGAAGATTAATTAATCCCCTAGAAAAAAATAAAATGAATTATTATTTAATAGTTTTTAATAACATTTCTTGACCGGTTTTAAATGTCAATTTTATATTCAAGTTTTATAATATAATCAAAACTGGAGTGATTATATAAGGGCAGTGTTTATTGAAACAGATTATCTTATTTGACAAATTTATAATCTCAAGCTTAAAAATAAAAACAACATAATATATTTACTCGGTTGCACTCAATAGCTCCATAATATATATATATATATATATATTTGAGTAAGTTCACAGAAAACACAATGATCACAATATATTGAATGATTTTATATAATAAAATATAATATTTTAATATGTCTTTACTTATTTTACGGATAATTCTGTAGGTGGCATAATGCCGAAATAACTAAATCAGTATTTTATAAACTATGTTGCAATTGAATTATAGTAGAAATAAAGTTTGAAATAATAAATGTTGCTGTAGATGCTTGTAAAATAACTGACAGGTAATCAATGCCGTAACCATGACATTATAAGAAATATGTGAGTAAATGACAAAACAGAGAACTTAAGAGGTTAAGAGATTAGATTTCACCCAATTCTTCATTCTGGGTTGATCCATTTTATTCTTGTACTGACTCCTACAATCCTAGTGTAGATTTCACGCGTAGCAAAGTCTCATTTAGTAAGAGTTTCACAAACTCATACTAAAAAACTTTTTCATTTAATTCTCTAGGATGAACAATTAGTGTGTGGTTAATAGAAGCATTCGTTTTCCCCCAGTTTTACCAAACTTAACACTCTTTGGAGACAACTGATGGTAAACAGCTTATATTATGAGACTATTTTGGAATTGTCCATTATGAAAATATTTCTAGCTGTATCCAGGTAATACATTGAATCTCAAGATTATTGGCATAACTATGACCATCTGGAGCCCCTTGAATATTTACAATAGATTGTAGGCTAAGGCTTAAGCTTGCTAGATACTGTCCGGACACTTCATTGCAAAAACATATTATTTTTTATTTTCCATCCGTTGTTACGCCTTGCACACTATAAACCATTCCCTGAAACGGGGACTAGTTTTCTTCAATGACTAAGTCTTAACAAAATGGCTTTGTCTGAGAACATTAAAAATGACTGTACCTTGAACAATATTCGTATTATTGAAGATATCATAACACGGTGCTTGGATATTATATTTAAATTGAGACTTGCAAGCCCCCGGAAAAAATAGATACGAAGACAGCGATGGGCTGCCAATACGTTAACAAAAGATTCGCTAAATCTCAAAACTATCCGAAGGGTGGATTTTTGTATTACTCTTATACAAATATACACAATAATAATTAAATCAATCAATCGCATACTTATACTGTGTAACCATATGCAATGCACCATAAAATAATTAATATTAACAACTGAAAAGTGTACTTTCCTAGCATAAATTGAGAGAGTCAAAACTTCATAGATTGGCGCAAGAAGAGGTTCTAGTCTTTTCGCTTCTATTCCATGTTTCAAATGGTTTACTAATTTTTCCATTGTATACAGTATTATATATGTCAAAAATTGTCAAAAACTCTAAATATGCATCAATTCGTTCATAAATTTAATTATATTGTATTTATACATTGCGTAACACAAAGATCTGAAAATATTGATTTTTGTTGTGAATTTAACAAAGGGCCTGATGGATTCATGTCAAATTTAACAAGAGGCTTGCGCGAGCCCTTCTGAGCCCTCTCTCGGCCACCCCTGCACAAAGATGAAACATAATAGTGACGGCGCTTTATTTTTTTCCGATTGCAAGGACTTTGTATCTTATTATACATAGTCATTACTCATTAATCACAATATAAATATTGTCTAAACATTTATTGAAAACAATTTGCATAGTAATCATTATTATTCATTTAAAAATTAATATGTCATTACTAATGCAAAACATATTGTCAATTTCACATGACAAATCTTTACAGTATTCTAATAGTTATGAATATGTAGCTACAGTGCTAACGTGAGATTGTTTGAAGCCCTGGGCAATGTTTATTGCGCCCCCTTTTTAACAAATTTCCCATTTCATTGATTCGCCCGGTATGAGTGTTCTATTGTTTTCGATATAAACATACCCTTGAGATATGATCGAAATGTCATTTAGATTTGGGATAAGTCATAAAATATCATATTAGTTAAATGGCTTTAGTTCATAATTGTGACATTTTCAACAATACAGAAATAAGTATATCATAAAAGCATCGCTTGTGAACAATTAGTAACAAGAAAATAACATTTAAAATTATATTCATACAAATAAAAAAAAAGAAAATATCAGGGTTGCAAAGGATTGCATTTTTTTCGGGAATGGTTTACGATACATAATTACAGCGAACAGATAGAAACATCAAAATAAAATAAAACGTACTATTAAATACTATTAGTATAAAAAAAAAATTTAGTACTCAATTTATGCACTCCTTATAGTTTGCGCTCTAGGCGGTCGCCTTTTTCACTAGTATGATTGCGCAGGCCCTGTTTAGCTAGCTACTTTATAAGCTATAATAAAAGTTGACGATTCCGTGACAATATATTATTAACGCCCAGATATGTAATGTAACAGTAGTTGATAACGCTTATCACGTTGTAATAATGTCGTGTTTTTTTTACATTAACATTTTATCGAGCATTGAGCATCAACTCAAGAAGTGTCTACCTATGTCATTCATTAACCAATATCTGGCTTCAGTAGTTGTTGCCGGCATCTGTCAACTACTAACTTCATTGCTAGATAATTAATTTTATATTCCGTAAGTTCACGTTTTTTAGGAGCTAAATTCATTCATTGTTTTGAATCCCGTGAAACATGCGTGAAGCTCACTCACTAGATGTCAAATAAAAGACAGTTAAGTTTGTACGGATGAGTTCGTTTGTAGAAATGCTTTTAAAAGCTATATGTATTTTCATTAATTATTTTTTCTTATGTTATTGTCAATAAACTAACAAAGAAATATGGTAAGTAGTATACAAATATGTATTAAAGGGCTTATATATTTAGGAACAAATGTCCCGGGACATGACCCTCAACATTTACGAAATTTCTCAGTTATTAAGTTACTGGGGTTGTTAGATATCCCGATTAATCGGGATTGTCACCGGTTTTGTGTCTAGTGTCCCGGTGTCCCGAACAAACCTCTCGGGACGCCCAAATGTCCCGGTTTACGACTTACGCTGATTATTTGGGGAAATCGGTAAATTTTGGGATATTGGATTGGAAAGTCTCGGAAGAGCTAAAAAAAAACGAGTCACGCTGATCGGACAAATGTCCCGGTTTGCCTTGCAAGAAATCTGACATCCTTATGTTACAGAACTTGTTCTTGAACACACGGGGGTTACAGAGACGTCACCCGTTGATCAGTGTTGCATTCGAACGAACGTTATTTGATTTATTGGATGCAAACAATGATAGTAAAGTTAATTACTAATATTTATAAGCTTTCTACAATGAAAATACAATTATTTTTTCATCCACGATGACAGCTAATATCATAGATAATTCTATGGAGAAATATAACTTAATATTATCTATGGCTTATTTTGACATCAGTTACCATAGGGAGACATTTCAATGTCGAAAATAAATCTCTAAAATGACACCCGATGAGTTGATGTCGGCTAGTGCTGCCTATGTATATATTCTTGCAAGTAGTATTGGGTTATAGCTTTGGTATGAATTTATGACGAGATATACTTTAACAGTTCGCCTACAGCCGCGCACGCATATATGTTCTCCGGGTTCCGCGTTTGCGCTCGCTTCCAGACTTGGAACATGAGATTCTATCTCGGGTCACGTGAAATGTTCTACAATACGGCGCGAACATGTGAATTTTGTGTCACAGGACATGTTCTGGACTCATTTGTTTCTAGATGTATGGGCACCTTCACACACGTTACTTTTTGAATCTATAAACACGCCCGGTTTCGCTTAACTAGTGAGTTAGTAAGAATAACTGAGCTGTGTTGATACCAAATAGTTACAAGCCAAACGCATCCAGATTGTTTTTTATACGTATGAATATAAATAATAGAAATATAAGATTTTTTCCCTATTTCCACAAATGAAGAACAGTAAAAACTATTATTTTATTTTTATATAGTAAAATGAAGGATTATAATATAAAGCGGACTTCAATACATCTATTAATGTCATCAATAATAGTTAATATGATGTATGTACATTATTATTTTTCTAGTTATATTAAAAAAACCTTTTCTATAAATTATTATTTGTTTTTTTGATAGCCTCAATATGCAAACAATGGCTGTTGACGTTGAATGTAGAAATAACGTGCTTATAATTACGTTTATTAACTTTATTTTATCTCTTTCATTAAGATTTATGGGAACCAACTATCATTCATACATTTAAATACAAATACATATATTTAAGTTATAATTCATCAGTAGGAACTATTTTGAAATGTTCATAACTAATACCTACATATATCAGATAGTTTTAAAATGCTGTTATTATTATGTATGATTTTATTCAAAAATTAATAACGTAGATTTGTTTAACGTGACATAAAATGTAGGAAATTCACGTGATAAGTTGATTTATGTAAATTATTATATCTTTCATATAAACAGTACCGAACTAAAAAATCATAATTCATGGTTGTTTTCGTTGATATTGCTATTAGATCCGTCATTAAATTGGTCACAAATTATGTTAACTACCCTCTTAAGTTTCGTATTTGTGTGCTATTTTTAACGCAACATTTAGTATGCGAATGATTTAGATTTATCACCATTAATAAACGGTACTAGCTGTAAGCCCGTTGACCTCAACGGAGGGATTTTTGTTGCATTTTTAAGTAGTCAGAAAAGTTACTGGCGTGAAAAATAAATTACTAACCTATTTATTGAATAATCCAGAATTTCTGATAGTAAAAGAAATATCTCGGGGCGTATATCGACAGCCCTGCCCTGAAGTATTTAAATTGTAAATTATTTATTTTTGGAATAATGTTCTAGTTTTCTAAAAACAATTTTTCGTAATAGCAGAAATTTTGTAAGTTATTGAATTTTTGGTTTAATGTTTATTTTTGCTAACAAACATTTTTCCTAGAAGCAGAATTTTTGTAAATTATTTAATTTTTGGAATAATGTTTATGTTTGCTAACAACCATTTTTCTTAGAAGCAGAAATTTCGTAAATTATTTTATTTTTGGTATAATTTTTAAGTTTGCTAACAATTATTTTTCCTATTAGCAGAAATAGACCTCGTAAATTATTGAATTTTTGGAATAATGTTTAAGTTTGCAAACAACCATTTTTCATAGTAGCAAAAATAGTCCTTGTAAATTACTTAATTTTTGGAATAATGTTGAAGTTTGCTAACAATTATTTTTCCTATTAGCAGAAATAGACCTCGTAAATTATTGAATTTTTGGAATAATGTTTAAGTTTGCTAACAACCATTTTTCATAGTAGCAAAAATTGTCCTTGTAAATTACTTAATTTTTGGAATAATGTTTAAGTTTGCTAACAATTATTTTTCCTATTAGCAGAAATAGACCTCGTAAATTATTTATTTTTGGAATAATGTTTAAGTTTGCTAACAACCATTTTTCATAGTAGCAAAAATAGTCCTTGTAAATTACTTAATTTTTGGAATAATGTTTAAGTTTGCTAACAATTAATTTTCCTATTAGCAGAAATAGACCTCGTAAATTATTTAATTTTTGGAATAATGTTTAAGTTTGCTAACAACCATTTTTCATAGTAGCAAAAATAGTCCTTGTAAATTACTTAATTTTTGGAACAATGTTTAAGTTTGCTAACAACTATTTTTCGTATTAGCGGAAACTTCGTAAATTATTTAATATTTGGAATAATGTTTAAGTTTGCTAACAACCATTTTTCTTAGAAGCAGAAATTTCGTAAATTATTTTATTTTTGGTATAATTTTTAAGTTTGCTAACAATTATTTTTCCTATTAGCAGAAATATACCTCGTAAATTATTTAATATTTGGAATAATGTTTAAGTTTGCTAACAACCATTTTTCGTATATATATAAATAAATAGTTAATTAAATTATTATATATAATTGAGCAGCCCTATATAGCCTCTCACAACTCTGCAGTTTGAAATCTTGGAATTTCAAATTCGTTTAGTGCAAGATTTCACCCACAGATGTCATTATTAGTTCACTAAAAACGCGTTTTTATTTTTTGCTTTGTATTATTTAAATTATATAGAGTTTTTATATCGCTTTTCTCAATTAGATCGTGGATCAGTGCGTTAGCCGTCCGAACGTCGCGCATGAAAATTGGGGCATGGTATCGAATCCCACAGCTTGAGAGAATATTTTTGGTTAGTACGATAATTTTGTTTGACTTCAAAAATTCACACATAGACGTCAGAGAAAAATGAAGAAATGAATTAATGGCGACAGCGGGGCAGGATGGGGGTGGGGGGGGGGGGGTTAGGAGGACCGTCTTTCTTGACGTCATCGAAAAGGCAAAATCGCGACCATATACAAACGAAAAAAGTATGTATTTGGTATGTATAAAAATTGGTGACAGCGGGGCTGGGGCGGAGGAGGGGGAGGGAAAATCGCGGACAATCATTCAGACGGACGGACATTATCGACTATTAATATATAGATTATTTGTTGAAAACAAATTTGAATCGTTCAAATGTTGTATATTTGCACACGATTTGTCACCAACGATCCGGGTTTCGTCTTTCGGCAGCTCAGGCATTCAAGTGCAGACAGTTCAAGTTCATCCGTGCATTTGAATGAAGTAATATGCCGGAAGGCGAAGCCTGGATCGTTAGTGACAAAACATATGAAAATGTACATTTTTTTCATGTCCGTTCCCAATGTATAGCATATGACCTCGTAATGAAGATATCTCAACAGAAATTTTCTTCTTGTTACCCAGTTGCTTAACCTCTTTTCTTTTTCGAAGAGAGTAGGAAAAGAAATGATAGGATTAACACTGGACTAGTGATAAGCTATCCGCTCTCGCTACGGCCCATTATTTTTAGGATTGGAAAGGTGGGAAAGAACTTCCAGACATCACAAACATGCCTTCGAAGAAAAATCGATAAATCAGAAAAATTCTGTTCGGGCTGGGATTCGAATCAGTGAGGTCCGACATGGAAGCCATCGACGTTGACCACTGAGCAATAAATCCGACATGGTACAACGTTTAAACGACTCAAATTTTATATTAAAATACCATCAACTAACTTCAGTCGAAATTGTAGAAAAATAGTAGAAATGTAGCAATTAAAAATAATATTATTGCTAACACTTTCTTTGAAAAATCAGTTTGCTAATCAGTTCCTCTTCAATTTTTTGGTGAAATGTAAATAAAAAGTCTATTTACTTATCACTGTAATTGTACGAATGTATTTTAAATAATATGTTGTATGAAATGTTGTAAACGCACGTATGCCAGTAAGTACTTGAAAGAAAGTTATCTTCTATACACGTAGTCTGAGAAATAAGACTTTGATTTCAAAATGTTTTAAAATAATATCTATTAATCACTTTGATTCATGATAAATTCGCTAATCAAAGCAAATGAAAAAACATTTATAAACTACAAATCACAGTCTGGGAATGCTTCTCGAATTAGAGAAACACGTGTCACAATTAGTAACACAACCGGTGAAAAGTACAATAACAATGTTATCAATTTTAATTTTGTATTAATTAATAATGAATGTCCACAAATACGGCGGTACCCAATACATCGAAAAAAATTTTGGTTAAATAACAAAAAGGATTGTAAAATATAACATTAAATTAAAAAATGTTAACAACGAGAATATAATTATTTTGTTATTATTATAATAGTTTGCTCATTCAGTATATATTAAACTTATGTTGTTAATCATCACATTGCATGCGTGTCATAAATCATAACAACTATGTTATTAAAATACGACAATAATTAACAATGTACAACATAGATGTATTATTCGTTAATTACTTTAATTACAAAAGCAGTTTTTTAAACATCAAATGGAATCAATTTGATTAAGAGTATAACTAATACAACAACGATGAAAATATAAATGAAATTATTGTTACTTATTAACTAATAAATACATTAATTTTTGTACTTACTTTACACCGTCTTCGGTCAGTTGAGCAGTTTTTTCCAAAATAATTCGAGCCGACGACATGTTCTCACTTTTTTGAAACTGCATTTTTGTCTACACTCAATTATTCACAGCTTTAATATAAAAAATAGCATTCATTTAAACATGAAAGGAATCGTTTGTATAGTTGTAAATGCCGTCAGCAAATACATTGATTAATTTATTTCCATTATTTAATCCGGTCTGGACTTGGACACGGCCCGACTGTTGATAAGAAGAAATAATTTTATCGCTCTCCCAGTTACAATATAAATTAACACATTCGATACTAGAAACGAAAAAAAAACTATACCTGAAATATTTTTCGACTTACTCTTTCGGTTCATCGGGATTCGTTTGTATTGTTGGATGTATGCAAAAAAAAAACAAACTTACATACTTACATACTTATAAATTGTAAAAAAAGTATATTAAATTTGTGTCTCGTTTTGTTTTTTTTTTTAATAAAATAAACTTCACTTATTTATCCAAGAATACCGATAACTAGCGCTGGGCTGCCAATACGTTAAAAGGGGGTTCGCTTAATATCAAAGCAATTCTCGGTGTTCTAGGGAAGAAGTTTTTTTATCACCTATGTATGTATGCAATACTAAAATAAGCAATCGATTGTTACTGTATACTAGAGGTCTGCACGGGCCAAAATTTTACAAAACTACCCGGTCCGAGCCCGAAAAACTCACGCCCGACCCGGCCCGGGCCCGAGTCTAATGCCGCACTTGTTACCCGAACCCGACCCGAAGCACCGAGAAATTTGAAATCCTCGATTTGGTATACTTTTTCCCCAGATTATCTCCGAAAGTCCTTTTTTTTTTTTTTAGCTCACCGAGGAATTTGAAATCCTCGATTTGGTATACTTTTTCCCCAGATTATCTCCGAAAGTCCTTTTTTTTTTTTTTAGCTCACCGAGGAATTTGAAATCCTCAATTTGGTATATTTTTCCCAACATTATATCCCAAATTCCAAAGCCCGGCCCGGCCCGAGCCCGACTCTCGATTGCGCTTACCCGCCCGAGCCCGGCCCACGGGCCGGGTCGGGTAAGAGCCCGTGGGCCAGGCCCGGGCCCGTGCAGACCTCTACTGTATACACTAATGCAATATGCTTATACACAATACGCAATTTACCGTAAACTTATTAATTTAAATGGTTAAAAATGTACTACTGTGTATACTGAAACTGTCGTAGATAATAAACAAGTCAGAAATGGCAGTTACATATGTACTTATTTGATCTGGGAATATTATTTCCTTTTAAATTAACAAGAGGCTCGCACGGCCTTAGTAAAATTTAGCAAGGGCTCTCTCGCGAGCCCCTCCGAGCCCACCTCTGCCGATAACCTAACAGTATAAATATTAGTTTTTTGTTTCATACTTTATCGTTATGTTTTTACTTTAATAAAAGTTTAAGTTTAATACAAAGAGAAATGATTGTCAAACCGTATAATAAAAATGACGATGTCTTACTACAATAAAAATTGCAATACAATACAACCAGGAAACGAGTTTGTGGTTTCGAAGTTATGTGTAATAATTTATATCCCTGGCTTATCAAGTAACATTGTTTTTATATCTTGGATTTTCATTATGCTTTACCGATCCATAATATTTTGTTTTACCAATGTATGTATATAATTATTATTACGTTGTATATTATATGACGTTTACTATTATGTATTGACAGAATCTTTCGAAGTCAACTTTACTATATCTTATATTATGCAGTGATGTGCTGCTATAAGTTCGCTTCGGCTCTATCGAGCCGGTTGCTTAAATAATGTTAGTTCAGAGAGCTGGTTTTTAAAATACGGTTTTTATTTAATCATCGTAATTCCGAGATCGATTTTTTTTACGATCACAATAATTAATCCGATATGGATAAAGTAAAAACTTGCGGTCGTTTTGTGTGGCTATTTTGTTTGCATCCATATATTTATCTACATACATAGGTTCTCGTACGTGAGTATTCGACATATATCGAACTTAATGACCATTAATTTGATAGGTTTGCAACTGACTTGATGGGACTTATTTGTGCTACGCCCCACTTCGACCTTTCAAAGATATCCATGACTTGTTTGCGCATTGCCCTCGGTGGGGCGTACGCCCCACGTTAGGAAACACCGTGTTAAACTATGGCTCAGCAGTCACCACCACACAGCAGATGATAACACCCGACACGGTTGATGTTTCGTATGAAAATCAACACTATTTGGAATGAATTTATGTAATGTATAAATTATGTACTTAATATAAATAAATAATTTTGTTATGTATTATATATACTTACAAATATTTTGTTGGGTTGGTGTGCACCAAGGTGCGAGCCGGTTGATAGAATTTTAGCAGCACATCACTTTTTTCTTAGGTGAATATTTTCAGAACTAATCGAATATTAGTAAAATGAATCCATATCGCCATCAATAGCTTTTAAGTTAGTAATAAATAATTTTATTTCCTATACACGATACACTTATTTACCAAGCGTCAGTTCGTGTACTTGAACGCCTGAAAATGCAGAAAGGTGATACCAAGGTCTATAGTAGAGGTCTGCACGGGCCCGGGCTTGACCCTCGGACCTCTATCAGGCCCGGCCCGCGGGTCGGGTTCGGGCGGGTAAGTGCAATTGAGATCCGGGCTCGGGTAAGGAATTTATTTCTTCAGAAAAATATTTCAGACTGTTTGTGTCATAAGTCAACCATGATGTTTTTAATTATTACCAGTTCTATGGAGAATCGCAAATTGCTTAAAATTTGTAAAAAACGGGTTTTTTTCGGGCTGAAGACTATATATTCAGCTTTGCGTCGGGTTCGGGTAACAAGTGCGGTATTAGACTCGGGCCCGGGCCGGGTCGGACCTGAGTCTTTCGGGCTCGGACCGGGTAATTTTGTAAAATTTTGGCCCGTGCAGACCTCTAGTCTATAGTGACAAAACATGTGGGAATATGCACAATTTGAAAGATTCAAATTTATCATGTATTGGTAAAATATTATGAAATACAAAACAAATTTACTTGAATATTTTAATGCAATCTGCAAGCATCGCATCCTTCATTATCTACATAAAAAAACTGAGTGCTTTATCACATATTCATAATAAAATAAATTTAGTAGTAGATATGTACATTAATTGTTTGTTTCGAGTGCATAGGAGAGAATCGGCAATGTACGTATTTTTAGACATTTTCAAGAGTATTTTTCTATTGACAGACACTGTACGTGTTAAATTAAACATTTAATTGAGTAAATACTTTTAACAGCTGTAAGCAACCATTTTTAAAGTATTATCAATGGTGTTAGGTGGTAAGCTATTATTAAAAGATAGCAAGATTTTTGTTTTCGTGTTGCACTATTGATAATGATTCATATTTTTTATCGATAATTTAATTTGTATAAGATAAAAAAAATGTTTCAGCCTTAATCTAATCCAGAGATTGGGAGCCTTCAGAAAAACGAATTGTTTATTAATAGGAAATAAATTAAATCTGTGTATTTATTATTTCTCTACGCAATTAATAGCACTCTTAACGTTTCCCGTTTTAAAGTTGGTTACACAGCAGTATAAGATCTTTATGTTTTGACCTGCAGCAGCTAATTTAAGTTTATTGAATGTGGCCTTATCAGATTAAATAAATATATTTATTTTTTGTCTAAGAGGCTAAAACTTGTGAAACATACATTGATTTTCATTGAAATAACTACTCAATGTTTAACATGTATTCGGACTAGGAGATTAAGAGCGAGCGAATATGTTTAAAGAAGAAGATTCAATTTCATCAGCATGCAAGTATGCTGAGAAGTTCAGCTGATCTCTGAACTTGTAAATTTATCACCCGGCTTGGTGCGCTTTATTATACCAGACCCAAATTGTCTTTGTGTTAATAATTAATATAACATACGATTCGAAAAATATTCTGTGGGATCATCTCTAATGAAAGGGTTATACTTATTTAGACATATTAAAATAGTTGTGATGGTTCTCTCTGGCATCCAAATTAAGTTTCGCGAGTGAAAAAATTCCGTTTTGAAAAAAATGCTGTTTGATGTTGGAGAAAAAAATTATCTTGTCTGTCCCTAAATTATTCAATCCGTGATTTGGTTATTTAATAATTGCAACCATTAACCTTGCTTTATGTGTAATGTTAAAAGTTATAAATATTACTGCTTTTTAATTTAACATGCGCGCATTACTGAAAAAGTTTAATCTTCTGTAAGTATTATGTCTAAAACTATTTTGAAAATAAGGGTCGATAAAATTGAAAACATTATTGTACCAGGTTTTTAGATGGTTGTTTAATTTATTATGAAATAATATAAAGCGAATCAAATGGGAGATATTTATAATAATTATATATTCTGTAAATTGCAATGACCTGGTTTTAATTTATTATTGATAAGAATTCTCATCAATCATTTTTAAATGATTGATGATTATAATAAAAAAAACTATAATATTACGATTCGCAATAAATTCGTACCGAAATAAAATGTTTTTCTCCTCTTAAGAATGCGTCTACCTTATTATTTCTTTTGAGCACATTTTTTGCAACGTTCAATGTCAAAGTTTACATCTCAGTTTTGGCGGTAATCATTTAAAAGTATTACATAACTT
>CM062830.1:17512980-17529189 GCA_031772345.1 Himalopsyche anomala
AAAGTGCACAACACGTTGTAAAAAAATCGTGAAAACTAGTGGCAGGATGCCCCATTAGAGATCGAATTACCGGTATTACAGAAACCGGTATCACGGTATTTGTGGTGTTTTTCAATACCAAGTATATTCGTCGTTACCATACCAAAATTGCAAACCTGCAAAAAACTAAATAAAAAAAGATAAAAATTATCCGCATTTGAGTGTAAAATTATACTTTTATAATTTAAGATTTCGACTGAGGGTGCTTGGTGGAATTTCAATATTTAATTTGAATCGTTCAAATTATGTACATTCACACAAGTTTTGTTACTAACGACCCGGGTTTCGCTTTTCGCAATCTCTAGGCGTTCAAGTGCCCGTATGAACTTGAACTGACGTTCAGTAAATAAATATATCATACCTATATAAGTAATAAATGTATCACTAAAATTAAGGCCATTGTTGGCAAAATGGATTAACTCATGGGAATGCCTACAGATTGATTTCTGTTCCTAGGCATGGATGTTTATGATGTCTAAAAATCCCTTCCACTTATGAAATCCCAAACAGGGCAGAGAAATGAAATCCCAGAGAGGGCAATAACCTTATCACTAATACTGTCCTAGCCTAATCTTTCTCTCTCTACTTTCCTAAAAAAATATGGATTGAGTAACTTTTATCAGTAGTTTTTTTTGAAAAACGTCTGTTGAGAAAAACGCCATAAGGAGTCTACATAATTTTCATTGGTAGAGGACATGGTTAAAAAAATCATTAAAAATATCAAAATACAAGAAATTTCTGTTTTAGTGAAGCATAAAAATACATATTGATGTAATAATTGTGTAATTGTGAGAGCGCTTCCGTGGACGAGTGGAAAACGTCTTTGGCTTCGGTTACGAAGGCTAAGGGTTAAAATTCTAGTACGGACAGTTATATAAATTGGTATGTTAATTATTGTTCAAGGCATGGATGTTTGTAACGTCTTGAATTTCCCCCTCCCTCCCATTTTAACCCTTTGATGTGTATCGCCGTACCCGTACGTCCAAGTATCTTACCGTCTACATATTATCTATTGTACAACACGGAATACAAAAAAGCTTACCGAGAATATAAAAAAAGAAGTGTTTCAAAATATTTCGAAAATCATTTCGTAGTAAGATGAACGAATAATGCGAAAAAATAATTATGTCTCATTTTCTGAATCTATTTATCTAGGTGAACTATTTTTTAAAAAAACATGATCGCTTTATTATTGACTTTTTTTTTTGAAAGGGGTTCAGCAGCTGGTTAACAATCGGTTATTATAGAAAAAAATCTGTTGAGATACCTCCATTACGAGACCCTATGCTTCACATGAGTAGCGGACATGGAGAGAAAAAAAATTACAACTAACTCTTCTAATCATATACCAGCAAGCAATTTATAATGCTCGTGTTATGGCAAACCGGTATTGATCTTGAATCAATAATATGAAATTTGAAAAATTAGGAAAAATATGTAGGCATATATACTCACTCATTAGAGTTGATAAAAATAATTACACACTATACTTGATATAATTATACACTATACTATATTGATTATACACTTTATTGGCGGTCTAATTTCTCACATGCAATAAGCGTAACGAAGGCATTTTCCTTTAGATTCGAAAGATTTTATATAGATTAGTATATCGCTAAAATATTTATATCTACATTTTCTCTCATAATTTAATATATTTATTATTTAAGCTCACCTTTAAGAAATGTATCCATATTTGTGAACTTACACTTTCACACGAATGGTTTGATATAATAAATCATTTGAGCAAATTTCATTGCTTGAACTAATTTTGAATTGATGATAATTAAAAACTTAGAAAATATCAAAACTGTGCAAAACGACAGACAGATGACATCGACGCGTTATATAAAACTGAAGCATAGATTCAAAAATATTCTTTCATCGTGAATAATCATTTAACAGATGGATGTAATGCTTTCATATGCATTTGAAAATAGAACTAGCTCAAAACGGGTATAATCTTTGACCTGTAGACCCGAATATTGTTTGTATAGTGACACACACAAAAGAGCATATCCATTCGTGCGTATAATGTTATTTATATTTTAAAAGCGAAAATATTTTTTTAATTCCTTAGAAAGACATTGCCTACAAATAATTTACGGCTAGAACTGAAATATAAAAATGACACCGAGCAATAAATTAATCGAAAGTTAATCCATGAACTGACATATGCAAGTAATATACAAAATGTTTTAGAGTCTAGGATAAAAACACATGGTGCCTCTAGGCTTGCAGGTATGCAGTTCTTGTGTTTGAAGCGGTCGGCATATTTACTCTATGTCGGACGAAATCAAAGCAAATGCAAAAGGACTCAGTGCGGAACGAAATATCAAATGTGCTCCGCCGCTTTAGTATCTGTCCTACGCGACAAAAATCACGCCGCGATCAGTTTATTTGATATTTTGATTCGCTTCAAGGGTAAGAGTCATGGTCTAAAAAGACACCTTTAATTAAGACAAAATATTAAATTGCTTATATACAAAAACTCGTTTAGTTGATATAATCTAGCTTAATAGATTTTCAGATCATCCCAGCTGAGAAAATCATTCCTTATTATCATATTGTAATAAAAGTTATCTGAAAAAAATGAACAAGGAGCTAGTGGCGTGCTCAGGCAAGGAACTATTATTTTTTTAATAAAAATCTTATTTCAACCAAAATGCACTATTTATTTTGGAAAAAAACTGAACGTTAGCAAAATTAAAGACTTCAATAATCACATTAAGTTTAAAAAAAAACAGCTTTCATGGACATTCATACCTAATTAAATTTTGAAATAGTATCTGTCAAATAGAGAATTGTAAAAAAATAAAAACTTTATGTAATTGTCGATATATTTGATTGTGTAAAGGCTTAATATTTTTTGCAAAAATATAAGTTCGTTTTAATAAAAATAGAAGGTCCCTGTTAAAACAAACTTAAAGCTCCTTATTATTTTTTTACAAATAAAATTTATTACAATATAATAAATAATACGGAATACTTATCTCAACTGTGACAATTTTAAATTCCTATTAAGCTAGATTCTATCAATTAAACGATATTTTTGTATACATATAAGCAATTTAATATTTTGTCCTAATTAAAGGTGTATTTGTAGACTGTGACTCTTACACTAAAACCGCGTTTCAATCGTGTCCGCAGTGACTTTACCCACGTAATAAGTAACGTAAGTCTATCAGTATAAGCGATTTACGTAAATGTTCTGAATTTTATGCAATATGTCAATGATATTTTTTTTATCTTCTTACATTGCATTATTATGCAAATGCATTGAGCTGAAAAAATAGATTTATTATGTTTAGTTTTGTTTTCGTGAAATAAGGAACATTGATATATTAAGAAAATGTAAATATTTTGTATACAATTAAATATCTAAAATAAATAAGTTATGTGTAATACTTATTTTGTTTTTTCATTGAAAATATTTGGAAGATTGATATATTTTTAAAGAATGCAATGAATCGATTTTTTTTTCTATAGAAAAATTGGTTTGAGCGTTTCAGCGTATACTTTTATAAAATCTTTGGGGTTCACGAGATTTCCATAGGACCGTTGACGTTAATAATATGGCCAAAGTATTTTTTTACGTGAGAACCACTCCTCTACTCGTAATTTAAAAAAATAAAATTTAGTTGCTCGGTACGCCTTATGAGAGTCGTTTGTTTTAGGTCGCAAATCAGATTTCAAGCTAGTTTCTAACACATCAAAATCCCATTGCCAATTATGACCTTGTATGGATGAATGAAAATAGCTTAAATTATGTATCATATAAAATAATAATAATTTGGTGAATATTTTTAGTTGGCTTGTGATATTTAAAAAAATGACTACCAAAAGTAGAATCAAATATAAGGGCCTTACACCTTGCAATAAATATTCTTTATTAAAAGGGTTAAATGATAAATAAATAAACATTCACATCTAAAAAATATATAGAAACAAAAAAAATATGTTGAGGCCCCTAAAATTCGGAGGCCCCAAGCAAGCGCCTCTTGCGCTTATGGGATAATCCGCCACTGCATAACTTTTATTTAAACAAATGGACTACAGAGTTTTGATAAAAATAATATAGATAAACATAATGTATATAAGTTAGCTGAATTGCAGTCATTAGGCGCAAACTATTATTTGAAAAGAGAACAGTAAGTAGGTACCATACCTTTTATTTATTACAAATATTGCCAGTTAATAAAAATTTCAATGACAGATGCTAGTAAACAAGACGTTTCCTCTGTTCACGTTATACTTATTTTGTTGCTCCGTAAAGATGACAAGTAGGGTTGTCAGACGTCTCGGTTAATCGGAACTGTGACCGGTTTTGAGTCTCGTGTCCCGGTGTCCCGAACAAACCTCTCGGGACGCCCTTTTGGGGAAACCCGCGATTTCCGCGAACGTAATGCGACAGATCATATATGTTATTCTTTCTAATTTAATAAAAATTATCTCACTTCTCAAGTGGTTAAAATAGGTCCGACCCGTAACCAAAAATAAATGTATTATATTTTTAAGTAATAATATTCACATAACTCATTACTCAAAGGGTTGAAAGAGGGTCAAATGATAAAAAAAATGGTACCGGTACCGTTACGCAGACTATCTTTCTACGAAATTTCAACCTACGATATTATGAAATATGTACAAATAAATATATATATGATTATTTTATTCATATTTAAAGTGGTTAAAAATAAATCTTAATGGAGAATTAGAAATAAATTATTTTACACTATTCCACCTTTGAGCATCATCCGAACATTTTTATAATAATGTAAGATTATTTTGGATAGGATAAAAAGTACAAGTGCAAGCATAGTGCGGGTTCGGGAAAATATTATTAAATCAAGATTTGATTCTAATTATTGTTGGCATACATCATATTTTACAATGACGAACATAAATTAAATCATTACTTGCTCACAAGTACGTATTGTCAAATACAAAACGCTCATTCAATAACAAAAAAACGGATAAGGAATTATTAAACATTAAATATGTTGTTTTTCGCATTCTCTGAACTCCGATTGATTATTCCGTCAATCGATTAATATTTTGAGCGCCATGGCGTAACTAAAGGGTTGTGCTAGATAGAAATTATCAAAGTGTGGCAACAATCCGTGTTAAAAAACAATCTTTTCCTGTTCTTGTTTCATCAGTCCTATTTTTTTTATATTATCGCTGTAGACTTCATTTATTTTTACATATTTTAAGCAGTCGTTACAGAATATTCAGTAAAAGACGATTTTTTATGATTTTGTTTAATATTCCCGGATTTTTTTGTTTTCAATCAATCCAACCTACTTTTAGGGACAATTTACAAAATATATAATTTTGAGGTTGTAATCCTTTAACTGCGAAACAAATTTAAAAAGCTTTTTCAATCGTATAAATTGATATAAATATTTTTTCTTAATCGTCATCAATAATAAAATGGTTTTTAGGCCGTCAATGTATCTTGAATATTTTTAATATATCGACGTTGATTGCAAAGAAACAAAAATGAAAAACCGGGTATTAATTATTGTACTATCATAAAACGGGACTGTATAAATGCACAGAAATAGTGGAATCGCGGTTTTGCTCATTGTTCAATTTATAAATCAGTGGTTTCCAACCTTTATGTTACTGCGCCTCCCTTTGAAGAAAAAATATCTTCACGCCTCCCCATTCTTTATTTCATATAGTAAATAAAGACACTTTTAAAGGGTAAATAAATATTTTGGAAATAAATATATCGCGCCTCCCTTTGCAATAGTCCACGCCTCCCAGGTTGGGAATCGCTGTTATAAAATGAACATTGATCAAATATCGCGTCATGGTCAACTTCAGTGCTCAGTGAGCATTACTCATGGCTCTGCATTTTTTTCCGGATTCAGTAGATCCCGTCATTTATTTTAAATAATTATAATCTGCCCGTCTTGTAGAGCTAAGTCTAAATAAGATTAAGAAATATGGAATATTTGGGGATCTAGTAAAAGTCTACATTAAAAAATATATTTATTGCATAAATAATCATGAATTACTCACTAGTATAATATATACAAAATAATAAAATTGTATAAAACCACTAATCAGAAAAATATTTTTGTCATTGTTATCACTTTTGTTCATATGATTTATTAAACTTTCGTTTCAGAACGTTAACACCAACTCTGGGATTTGGGTCAGTGAAAGGATCGTTGTTTTATTATAATAAATATCAAACAACCGTTAGTTTAGCTTCTTTCGGGTTGGCTGCGTATTTTTGTTTATTTTCTTCGAACAGTTGTTTTAATCTTTCAATAAATTCACTGTGAACTGCATCGATTTCTTCGTTTGTAGGTTGAAGATTCTTCACGACTTTAAGAGGCATTCCCACTGAAAATAAAAAAAAAGATTTATATATTTTTTTCATTGATCAGAACATTTTCTTCACTATTCTCTCAAATTATAATAGGTTTTTTACACCAAATCGGGGTACATGAAAAAAACATAAAAAAAGTAATAACCCTTACATATTATAAGTAAAAAATTAACTACTCTAATTACGGGCAGGTTGTGAACAAACAATATTTTGATACCCCTTCATCCAGGGGTGGGCTAGAGGGGGCTCGGGGGGGGGGGCTCCCCCGAGCCTTTTGTTAAAATTCGACGCGTCCGGCGAGCCCCTTGTTAAGTTAAGAAAATCATTCGTCTCAGATCAAATCAGCACCTAACTGCAATTTCTGTTAAATTGTAATACCAAGATGTATCATCTATGGTGTAAAGGCATTATGGATGACATTTACCGAGCCCCTTGCTAAGATATTAGCAGCCCACCGCTGCCTTCATCCCATGATATTATGTTATATTGTTTTATTTTTACAATGGAGTATAATTGCAGACCAGATATTTTATAGCAAACATTGATTATAATTAATACAATTGTGCTATCTTGCAAATGCCATTAAAATTTATTTTCCATTTATTTCATATTTGTTTTTGGCCCTTAGCCAGATGGTCAAAGTAGTCGGATTCGGTTACGGTACTCACGGGGTTGAACCTAACTACGGACAGTTTCATACATGTTTTTTTTTCATCGATTTATGAATTAGTGTTGAAAGGCATAGATAGATGTGTGTGATTTTTTTTATCCAATCCCACGCACACGATCTTAAAAATTGTGCATAGCTGTTGCAACTAGGGTATCCAATCCCGGAACCTTTTTCCAATCCCGGGATTTCGGGATTGATAAATTTTCAATCCCGGGATCCCGGGATCCCGGGATTGAGATTAATTCACCGAGGAATTTGAAATCCTCGTTTCCCTATACTTTTTCCTCAGATTATCTGCAAACACCTTTTTTTTTTTTTAGCTCACCGAGGAATTTGAAATCGCCGATTTGGTATACTTTTTAGCTCACCGAGGATCACGATCATGTCAATCCCGGGATTTCGGGATCAGAAAATTGAACGGGATCCCGGATCCCGGGATTGGATGCCCTAGTTGCAACTAGCTTACCACAAGACGTACCTTGGCCGTGTCTTTCTAACTTAACTCTCTGCAACTGTGTAAATGAGTTGAGATAAGCTTTAGAAATTCATATGCTCTATACTGGAAGCTGACTGGCATTTTGGCGTCATGCGTTCGAAGCATTGTTTTTTTTTTAATTCGCTTTGTGAAGTAGATTTATAATATTTCCTGTTTATTAAAACCTATTTTTTATGTAGAGAAATCTTCAAATTTTTATATAAAAATGTTTGCGGTGAATTAAATCAATATTGACAGATTCTAGAACTGGTACCAACTACCAATACCGGTATTTAATATGAAATACCAGTTGTTATATACTCGTCCGGTATTGCAATCCCTACTCACGATTTAATATTATTCACTGACGACCGTTAAATTATTGCATAAAAAATATTTTGTGTGTTGTTATTTTTTCATAAAATATAATATAATTATTATAAATGATTATTACAATACAAACGCGTAATCATTGATTTATAGTTAAACATTATCTCTACTTACGTACGTAGCCATTGTTTTATCAATGGTATGAATGTATTGACAGCAAAATTTATTAATTGGACAATTTCATTAAGTGTATCTTGAACGATAACCTTTTGCATTAATCATGCAACACGGCATTGCTTTAACAAGTTGATTGCACTTCACGTAGCTTTTTTATTACATTCTGTAATCTGACAATATGAAATGCTGTTGTCTTGCATTTTTTTTATTTAAAGTAGAAAAAAACATAATCGTGCAATTTATAAATCGCTCAACATTCTGCAATGACTAAATCGTAACTTCATTACATTATAGTATATATAAGTTTTTTTATGAGAACGTTACATTTAATAAAATAAGGTTCAATTAAAAAAACAAATCATTTTTTGTGAATTTTATTCAATACAAGACTGAAATCGAATATGTTCTGTATAAGCGAAAATTTAAATTATATAAAAAAACAGTTTTGTATGAAATAATGTGTTACTGATAAATCAATTTTGCAGTCTTAGAAACATTGCACTTTGCTCTAATTTGGCGGTATTGTGGAAGTTCAATGGATAAGATTTTTTTGTGTAAACTTATTTTGCAGATTGCTGAATTAGTTTAATTACTGTTGGCAGAGATTCATCTCTGTATATTTATTTATATTATTTGATTCTGTGTCGGGACAAAATGAGCAAAAAAAAATATCGTGAAAATTATATCTCGAGTACCGAAACTGGAAAAAATACTTAAAATCAAGGCTTCAAAGCCCCTAGAATACTCATTTAGTAAAAAGTAGATGATGGTTTGACAGTGGATGTAGCAGATATTTACGTTGTTTATATTATTTAATAAATATATAATAAAACAACGATTGTTTTAACCTTCCAATAAGAAACAGATAATGATTATTTTGATGAGCACAGTGCGGTAATTCACAAAATTCCATTTCGATATATTAAATGGAATTAGTTTAAGTTTGATTAATAAATGGATGAAATAGATTATGTTCACAGTTTCTTACCAACTGAAGTAACAGGATGTCTATGAGGTACCAAACCAAACGAATATTGAAAAATGCCTCTTCCCAGAGGAAAAATTGGTGCTACCCCTGTTTTCTTCCGGAACCAGTCTTGAATTCTACGCAATTTTCCACCTGGTGGATTGCTAACTTGCTTGTAGACATCGTTTTCTCCAAATGAAAATACTGGAACCAGACCGGCACTGAAAATACAATTAAATTAAAATATATATATAAAGCCAGTCACATATTTATTACAGGATTGCAAATAGAAAATCCCAAAAAGATATCGCTGTAAACAATACGAACCCAAGACCAAACTTTTCATGACTAGCAAACGCATTTTCAAATGCGTTTAAGTCAGCGATGCACAAACCGCGGCCCTTTTTGAATTTTGTGGCGGCCCATCAATCTTTTTCTCTACATATTTTTTTCACGTAAAACATTTATTTAATAAATGTAAGCAAGCTTTTTCTTTAATGAAGGAGAATAAATCGGTTCATAGAAACAGGCCCTCACATATTATGTCAGATTAAAAGAAAATAGTTATAAATTAAAAAAGACCAAAATCGCATTAACTTTTGAATTAAATATAAATAAAACATACATATTTCACAATGAAACGATTTGCATGGCTTATTTATTTTCATGTTTTCGAAATGCCAAAATAATGTAATTGAACCTATCAATCATTTATCTAAATTCACTTAATTTTTTTTAATACGGTTTTTTTTGTAAAGCTGTTTTACATGGAACGTACATATGCTCCGTGTAAAAAAGGACTGAGCATACTTTAAATATTTTTTTTCTTTGCGGCCCGAAACCACAAAAAGTTGTTTCATGAGGCCCGCTTGACGGTAAAGGTTGTGCATCGCTAGTTTAAGTGAATGATAAAAAGGTTGTTTTTATAATAAGATCTACGACTCATCTTTATTAAATGAAGAAGATACTCAAACAAACATAAGAAATTTGATTCGTTCATTTATAATACTTACTGAGCAAACAACGAATTATGCAAATAAATCAATATATTATGTGAGTTTAGCCATGAACAGATTGCTAGCGCAACATATTCATTAATTTACAACTAAGACGTGAATTTTCATATAACTGATTTGACGGCCAGATGTGTCACAATTAGGGCATCCAATCTCGGTCCCTTTTTGTGATTCCGGGATACACAATCTTTCAATCACGTGATCCCGGGATTGATTGTTTATTATTATTCCATGTTTCCATTTTTTAGATTTCTCTAATTTTGATACATTTTTTCTTTCATAAATCCCAGTTGATTGAGATCAATTCGAGTAGAAGAGATATCACAAATACCCTTGTCTAAAATCTAAAAATTAAAATAATCTTATACCTACCGTCCTAAGAAGAAATGATTGCAACTGAATTTTTGTATAAAATTATTTACAAAAGTGTTTGTTTCTGTCTATGATTGCTACAAAATATGCGAGCTAGTAAGACCACAATTCATTTTTTTAATGTAGGAATTATACAAATATATATATATAATATAAAACAAACTGAGGTACAATGTCGCAAATTGTTTTATTATAAAAAAAACTATGGAAGTAACTCGGGAAAAATTTAGATTTTTTACATGTTGTAGCGAATTTCGAAATCCCGGAATCGGTATTAAGACAATGCAATGCATGAGCTCAAAGTGTATATTTTAATTAAGTCAAAAGACCGCATCAGAGTAGCCAAAAAGCCGCAGGTTCCCCTTCACTGTCCTAGACATAGAGTTAATGTTTATATCAATAATTAAAAACTACGATTGTGGTTATTGCAATTACCAGAAGGTGAACATTTTATTCACTCGAACATAACTATTAACGTTGCTCTCGCGGCTGAGAAAATGTCGTTGGTATTCATCAGTAATTTACCTATTGGCTGTTGCGAATTGCGCAAGGTTGACAGAATTGCAGCCAGGCAACACGAACGCGATTTCATTTCATACAAATAAAATATACACCATTATCAACGGCAGAGAGCAAAAGTCAGGCAATTATAATGACGTATTTAGCAATAATATTTGGGTATCTGCATTTTCAGATACAGCCCAGTGCAATTTTGAACTCGTTTTTAATGATACGCTTTGACATTATTGATTGGTTGAAAAAACAGGGCTTTGAAATCCGACTCCTTTATAAAGACACGCAGTGTAACGTATTTTAGTATTGTTTTTTTTGTAAATACGCAAAACCAAAAAGAGACTCTTTTCAGTAAAATCATACATGTTTTTTTTATTATATCGCAGTGAGATAATTCGTAAATGTCAAGAGTAGGAATCGAAGTCGCGGTTTTTTTTTTCACCATTCCACAACCCTGGTAAAAACTTCTTCTTTGGCCATGTTCGCTCCCTATGTGGAGCATATGGCCGCCACGCGGCACCTCCATGTTTCCCTGTCTCCCGCCAATTGCTTTGCTTCCTCCCATGACATGCCAGTATCCCTCAGTTCCGCCGAGTACATCCTATGGATAGTACCCGACGGACGTCCGGGACGCCGGAATCCCACCGGTCGAAAGAAAAGGCAGGCAGGATTGAGGCTTTCCGGAGGCATCCGCAGCACGTGACCCAGCCAGTTCCAACGTCTGTCCATAACCACTGACGTGTCAGGACGCTGTCTTGTACGCTCCCTTATCTCTGTCACTCTGGTAAAAACTGATAAGAGATATTCTTTCCCGTGCCTAGTAGAAATGTAAAAGTATTTTTCCACGCGAATTATCTAATAATTTATCAACTTATCTTATCTATTAATTAATTATTTCATTTAAACTGAAATACTATTGATGAGACATAGGAACAGTAGATTATTATACATTATATTTTTCGGATATATTTTTTACAATGCAGGTTTTTGATGGCTAGTATCAATTTTAAGCGCCGTAAGACATACTCGTAACTATTATTTATTTTGCTTTAAATTCTGATTTACATTGTTTGTTTTTAAATTGATTTAATAAACGTTTGATTAAACTCTCACTGCATACATAATTTTATTAATATCATCGATATAATATGTGAAACGGTTTCAAGTATTTCCAGCTTCCGTTGATAAAATAACTGAGGTAAAAAAATAGTGTCAGTTTTTTTCAGAGTGGTACTTTTATTTGAGAAATCGGGCAAGGTTGCAAAAAACATGACAACGATGTAAATTGGGAGCCGCACTTAACCTAATTAAGAACCGTATTTTTCGGAGCCGCATTTCTCTAAGTCTGTAATGTCTTAAATATCAAATTACTTGGACAAAAACTGTTTGTGTTTATTTTATCAAGAATATCAATCTCATTTGCATAAACGACGATTTAATTTTGAAGACATGTTTCCTAAAAGTAAATGTAAAGTTGATTTCAAGTTTAGCCAACGAAAACCAATCTTAATATCAATAATAACAGTAATTTTATAAATATATATTTTTTTACCCAGTCCTCATGGCAATTTTGATAAACCCTTTTCTATTCTTCAAGCATATTTTATATTCTCCAGAGTGGCCATACAACGACTCTGCAGATCCTCCCACGACCAAAACGACGCACTTTCCTTTTCCGTTGTTCGTATCCAGTAAGTAATTCATACTCTTGGCGGAGACTGAGCATCCTCCCATCCAAATCACCAGCTCCCTGAATAACGGCACCACAAAATGGAATGTCAATGTTAAAACGTATGGTGTCATTCCGGGAAAGATTTCGTGAAATCGTCCTGCTTCAGTCAGGAAATTTGAAAACACACTTGTCGTAAGGATTCCATGGGGGAAAATGCACATAAGGTAATTTTGTTCCGGATCCAGGTCGTGCGTTTTGACTAGTTTTATCGGGAAATAATTTCTGAAATAGACCCACCATTTCCATCTTCTTGTCCATGCCCATCTGTAACAAAAAAAAAACGATATCTGAAATATTATCTGAATAAACGGTGATTATAATCACTTTTAGGGTGTTCACTGTCAATACTTGGTGGAAAGGCATTATATTAGTAAAAAAACAATATTCCTTTGTACTTCATTCCACTTTATTTAATATGTCAGGACCGGTTTCGCTCATTACGAGCATCGTCAGTTGACGATGCTCGTAATGAGCGAAACCGGTCCTGACATATTAAATAAAGTGGAATGAAGTACAAAGGAATATTGTTTTTTTACTAAGGTGATTATAATACCGAAAAAAAAATATTTATTTATAATTTATAAAGTATTGCTGGATTCTATTATCTACCTCTCTGACACCCCTGTTGGGAAGTTCTTCGACCTTACTAGTTTATAAAAATCTTAATAGCCATTTCGAGCTATGTGTTAAATAAGTAATATTTAACTTTACACCCTTTTAAGTTTTCTCGGTTAGGTTGAATGTTCAAATAACGTTTGTTCGGACGCAACACTGACCAACATAACCTCAACGGGTGACGTTTCTGTGACCCCTCGTGTGTTAAGGAACACGTTCCCGAGATATTACGTAGATGTTCAGGATCTTGTCCTGGGACCTTTGTTCCTAGGTGTTCAACAGAAAGTTTTCTCAACAGAAGTTTTCAAAAAATATGTGAAATATTTCTATAGTGTTTTGAGCATTATTTTATTTTGCAAATATTTGAAAATCAATTTCAATGTATAAATATGTTTTGCATAAACGCCACCAATTCGCATGCTTGATAACATAGCGTGGTTTTACTGAAAAGTACATCTTTGGAGACAAGGATTTGAAAGATTATTAATTTTTTGCATGTATATTTTAGTAAAACTGCGATATTTTATAACTGTGAAAATGTAAGTGCGCCCGTTCCTTATTTAAGCATGTGAATAATTCAAATAACGCCAATCTGAAATGTACGTATGTATTTCTTTTATTACTATTAATTTACAACTACATATATAAGAGAATGTAAATCATGAACAAAAAGAACATGTCAGAGTTCACTGTCAGTTCTTTAACCTGGATACCAATTATTGTGATGTATACAATGAAAGATGACTATTAAATAAAATATGTTTCGCAATGTTAACATAACGGGCCGTAAGTCGTAATTTATGAAAGTAGGTTAAGTTTTTGCCATTCAAGTATGCAGTAAGTACTCATAATTCACTACAACTGTTCGTAGCGCTAAAAAGAATCAATCGAAAATAATGAGCTGCATAAAAACTATAATTGGAAAGAAAAGCAGCGTTGCAGTAATACTCGAGTGGGCCGATACTTTTTGTCATAAACGTCGGGAAAGTGGAAGCGATTTTCCAAATATTTAGATAACCCTTTGGATCATTAAAATAATGTATATCTTTAATAAAAATGTTTACCGATTGCTGTGCAAGAGTGACAGTTTTTGTCTTCGATCTTAGAATTAATGAACTTGAATAAAAATAATTCAATTAATACGAGTCATATCGGCCTAGTGCCTTCTTGTACTACAAATTTTACACAGCGCGTTCGTACAATTTTACCAATAAATTGGCTTAACCTGAAAAATGAGAATAAGTAACAGATTCATTAAAATGTGCCGAAAAAAAACATTTTTTTATATTTTTAACGTGTATTCAAGTTAAATTACAAACTTATAAATTGTTAATGAGCGTAACAACCTGGAATGCGATTTCGATTTGCAAAAAACGATAAAAAATCGACTAGTCGATGCTTCTTAATGTACGATGCAACAGTTTCACATGCTTTCAGCTTTTCTCTTATTGCGCCAGAAGATTGTTTCTTTGCTACTTCCTCCTCCTCCACTAATAAACTCTCCTTCATAACTTCTTGCAGTGAACAAACAATGCAACCCCATAAGCTTTTCGGTGGTCAGCTCTTGACTGTACTCTTTCTCAAGCTCATAAATATCGTTGTTATTCACTTTCAGTCCCATCTCGCTGACTGTAGACTCCACAGGTACTCTGTTTCAAACCCCTCAAAATCACATTCGCTCCTTGGCAAAGCTTCTTCCAAGCTGAAGTGAGTGTTTTCTTGGTAACCCCTTTCCACGCCTTGTCAATCATCTTGAGGCAAGCAACGATGTGAAAGTGATCTTTCCAAAACTCTGCGTCACTCGTTATGTGAAATATCGATCGTTAAGAGAGCATTTTTTTCGCAATCTGTTTTGCTCGTTATGTGAATTACTCGTTATAAGAGGTGCTCGTTATGAGAGGTTCCACTGTAATAATAACGCAATGTTTCACAAACTAATTTCCGAGTCTCGATTTAATCTATATCAATTTTAATTTTCAGGAACCTTTTCCAGTTTCGCTTTGTTCTGTGTCTCATTTTACTCGAGTTTAGTGTACGTGATATTTAGTAGAATCATGTAAATCAATGAATGAGTGCATGTATAAGACATTTAAACCTGATACAATATGTTATCAAATAGAAAAAAATGAATCTTGTTTATAAATTTGAAATAAGATGGCATAGTTTCAATTAAAAAAAAAATCAATCGAACCTTTTCTTTCCTTGATGGTCGATCTTTCCACTGCTTACCACTTTAATTATATATAAAACATATAATACAGGAATCCAATAATATTTTGACATAAATATGTATCCCATTATAAAAAGAGAAAAAACTTCTCCGAAGACTATTAGGCATATCCATGCTGCTGCAGCCAGGGTTTGGAGTCGCCGCTCCAAAGGTTGTATCAACGGTGCAAATTTAATTCCAAATACTTCAAAGGGACATCTGAAACAATCGAAATTAAAATGATTTTAGAACCAGTATTGATTGAATAAAGAACATTAATGAATTATGTCAAAAATCGTGATTCTGACACAAGTATACTTTTATGATTTTCAACCAGCTTGATTTACTATATTTTAGACGTGAAGACAAGTAGGGTATCCAATCCCGGAGCCTTTTTGTGACCTCGGGATTCCGGGATTTAACACTGAACATCGTATATAAATTGAGATTATTTGGAATTGACAAAACTTTTGACAAAATTTCAATTTCTCAATCCCGAAACCCCGGGATTGGTACGGTCGCGATCCTGGGGTATCGGGATCACAAAATTGGACGGGATCCCGGGATTGGAAAGCCTAAAGACAAGCATTGAAATCGTGTTAAAAAGGTTTTTAATTTTAAAGAATTGCTAAAATAGCCTACCTGTATTTAAATATTGGATTTATCGGTCGCAATACTATTATTACTGAATTTTAAATTGCGGTATTGAAAATAAATCCGAAATACCGGTTTTGGAAATTTT
>CM062830.1:17529289-17575138 GCA_031772345.1 Himalopsyche anomala
GTAAGTGAATTATAAACAGGTTGTTTTTATAATAAGATCTACGATTCATCTTTATTAAATGAAGAAGATACTCGCAAACATAAGAAATTTGATTCGTTTATTTATTATACTTACTGGGCAAACAACGAATTATGCAAATAAATCAATATATTATGTGAGTTTAGCCATGAACAGATTGCTGGCGCAGCATACTCATTAATTTACAACTAAGACGTGAATTTTCATATAACTGATTTGACGGCCAGATGTGTCACAATTAGGGCATCCAATCTCGGACCCTTTTTGTGATTCCGGGATACACAATCTTTCAATCACGGGATCCCGGGATTGATTGTTTATTATTATTCTATGTTTCCATTTTTTAGATTTCTCTAATTTAGATACATTTATTCTTTCATAAATCCTAGTTGATTGAGATCAATTCGAGTAGAAGAGATATCATAAATACCCGTGTCTAAAATCTAAAAATTAAAATAATCTTATACCTACCGTTCTAAAAAGAAATGATTGCAACTGAATTTTTGTATAAAATTATTTACAAAAGTGTTTGTTTCTATCTATGATTGCTACAAAATATGCGAGCTAGTAAGACCACAATTCATTTTTTTAATGTAGGAATTATACAAATATATATATATATATAAAACAAACTGAGGTACACTGTCGCAAATTGTTTTATTATAAAAAAAAACTATGGTAGTAACTCGGGAAAAATTTAGATTTTTTACATGTTGTAACTAATTTTGAAATCCCGGAATCGGTATTAAGTCAATGCAATGCATGAGCTCAAAGTGTATATTTTAATTAAGTCAAAAGACCGCATCAGAGTAGCCAAAAAGCCGCAGGTTCCCCTTCACTGTCCTAGACATAAAGTTAATGGTTATATCAATAATTAAAAACTACGATTGTGGTTATTGCAATTACCAGAAGGTGAACATTTTATTCACTCGAACATAACTATTAACGTTGCTCTCGCGGCTGAGAAAATGTCGTTGGTATTCATCAGTAATTTACCTATTGGCTGTTGCGAATTGCGCAAGGTTGACAGAATTGCAGCCAGGCAACACGAACGCGATTTCATTTCATACAAATAAAATATACACCATTATCAACGGCAGAGAGCAAAAGTCAGGCAATTATAATGGCGTATTTAGCAATAATATTTGGGTATCTGCATTTTCAGATACAGCCCAGTGCAATTTTTAACTCGTTTTTAATGATACGCTTTGCCATTATTGATTGGTTGAAAAAAACAGGGCTTTGAAATCCGACTCCTTTATAAAGACACGCAGTGTAACGTATTTTAGTATTGTTTTTTTTAAATACGCAAAACCAAAAAGAGACTCTTTTCAATAAAATCATACATGTTTTTTTTTTATTATATCGCAGTGAGATAATTCGTAAATGTCAAGAGTCGGAATCGAAGTCGCGGTTTTTTTTTTTCACCAATCCACAACCCCGGTAAAAACTTCTTCTTTGGCCATGTTCGCTCCCTATGTGGAGCATATGGCCGCCACGCGGCACCTCCATGTTTCCCTGTCTCCCGCCAATTGCTTTGCTTCCTCCCATGACATGCCAGCATCCCTCAGTTCCGCCGAGTACATCCTGTGGATAGTACCCGACGGACGTCCGGGACGCCGGAATCCCACCGGTCGAAAGAAAAGGCAGGCAGGACTGAGGCTTTCCGGAGGCATCCGCAGCACGTGACCCAGCCAGTTCCAACGTCTGTCCATAACCACTGACGTGGCAGGACGCTGTCTTGTACGCTCCCTTATCTCTGTCACTCTGGTAAAAACTGATAAGAGATATTCTTTCCCGTGCCTAGTAGAAATGTAAAAGTATTTTTCCACGCGAATTATCTAATAATTTATCAACTTATCTTATCTATTAATTAATTATTTCATTTAAACTGAAATACTATTGATGAGACATAGGAACAGTAGATTATTATACATTATATTTTTCGGATATATTTTTTACAATGCAAGTTTTTGATGGCTTGTATCAATTTTAAGCGACGTAAGACATACTCGTAACTAAATATTTGTACATTTGTTATTTTGCTTTTAATTCTTATTTACATTGTTTTTTTAATTGATTTAATAAACGTTTGATTAAACTCTCACTGCATACATAATTTTATTAATATCATCGATATAATATGTGAAACGGTTTCAAGTATTTCCAGCTTCCGTTGATAAAATAACTGAGGTAAAAACATAGTGTCAGTTTTTTTCAGAGTGGTATTTTTATTTGAGAAATCGGGCAAGGTTGCAAAAAACATGACAACGATGTAGGTATGTTGAGGTACTCAATAGTAACATATCTGATCTCTTCAGTTCTGATAATTTCATAAAAGAAATTGGGAGTCGCACTTAACCTAATTAAGAACCGTATTTTTCGGAGCCGCATTTCTCCAAGTCTGTAATGTCTTAAATATCAAATTACTTGGACAAAAACTGTTTGTGTTTATTTTATCAAGAATATCAATCTCATTTGCATAAACGACGATTTAATTTTGAAGACATGTTTCCTAAAAGTAAATGTAAAGTTGATTTCAAGTTTAGCCAACGAAAACCAATCTTAATATCAATAATAACAGTAATTTTATAAATATATATTTTTTTACCCAGTCCTCATGGCAATTTTGATAAACCCTTTTCTATTCTTCAAGCATATTTTATATTCTCCAGAGTGGCCATACAACGACTCTGCAGATCCTCCCACGACCAAAACGACGCACTTTCCTTTTCCGTTGTTCGTATCCAGTAAGTAATTCATACTCTTGGCGGAGACTGAGCATCCTCCCATCCAAATCACCAGCTCCCTGAATAACGGCACCACAAAATGGAATGTCAATGTTAAAACGTATGGTGTCATTCCGGGAAAGATTTCGTGAAATCGTCCTGCTTCAGTCAGGAAATTTGAAAACACACTTGTCGTAAGGATTCCATGGGGGAAAATGCACATAAGGTAATTTTGTTCCGGATCCAGGTCGTGCGTTTTGACTAGTTTTATCGGGAAATAATTTCTGAAATAGACCCACCATTTCCATCTTCTTGTCCATGCCCATCTGTAACAAAAAAAAAACGATATCTGAAATATTATCTGAATAAACGGTGATTATAATACCGAAAAAAAATATTGCTGGATTCTATTATCTACCTCTCTGACACCCCTGTTGGGAAGTTCTTCGACCTTACTAGTTTATAAAAATCTTAATAGCCATTTCGAGCTATGTGTTAAATAAGTAATATTTAACTTTACACCCTTTTAAGTTTTCTCGGTTAGGTTGAATGTTCAAATAACGTTTGTTCGGACGCAACACTGACCAACATAACCTCAACGGGTGACGTTTCTGTGACCCCTCGTGTGTTAAGGAACACGTTCCCGAGATATTACGTAGATGTTCAGGATCTTGTCCTGGGACCTTTGTTCCTAGGTGTTCAACAGAAAGTTTTCTCAACAGAAGTTTTCAAAAAATATGTGAAATATTTCTATAGTGTTTTGAGCATTATTTTATTTTGCAAATATTTGAAAATCAATTTCAATGTATAAATATGTTTTGCATAAACGCCACCAATTCGCATGCTTGATAACATAGCGTGGTTTTACTGAAAAGTACATCTTTGGAGACAAGGATTTGAAAGATTATTAATTTTTTGCATGTATATTTTAGTAAAACTGCGATATTTTATAACTGTGAAAATGTAAGTGCGCCCGTTCCTTATTTAAGCATGTGAGTGATTCAAATAACGCCAATCTGAAATGTACGTATTTCTTTTATTACTAGTAATTTACAACTACATATATAAGAGAATGTAAATCATGAACAAAAAGAACATGTCAGAGTTCACTGTCAGTTCTTTAACCTGGATACCAATTATTGTGATGTATACAATGAAAGATGACTATTAAATAAAATATGTTTCGCAATGTTAACATAACGGGCCGTAAGTCGTAATTTATGAAAGTAGGTTAAGTTTTTGCCATTCAAGTATGCAGTAAGTACTCATAATTCACTACAACTGTTCGTAGCGCTAAAAAGAATCAATCGAAAATAATGAGCTGCATAAAAACTATAATTGGAAAGAAAAGCAGCGTTGCAGTAATACTCGAGTGGGCCGATACTTTTTGTCATAAACGTCGGGAAAGTGGAAGCGATTTTCCAAATATTTAGATAACCCTTTGGATCATTAAAATAATGTATATCTTTAATAAAAATGTTTACCGATTGCTGTGCAAGAGTGACAGTTTTTGTCTTCGATCTTAGAATTAATGAACTTGAATAAAAATAATTCAATTAATACGAGTCATATCGGCCTAGTGCCTTCTTGTACTACAAATTTTACACAGCGCGTTCGTACAATTTTACCAATAAATTGGCTTAACCTGAAAAATGAGAATAAGTAACAGATTCATTAAAATGTGCCGAAAAAAAACATTTTTTTATATTTTTAACGTGTATTCAAGTTAAATTACAAACTTATAAATTGTTAATGAGCGTAACAACCTGGAATGCGATTTCGATTTGCAAAAAACGATAAAAAATCGACTAGTCGATGCTTCTTAATGTACGATGCAACAGTTTCACATGCTTTCAGCTTTTCTCTTATTGCGCCAGAAGATTGTTTCTTTGCTACTTCCTCCTCCTCCACTAATAAACTCTCCTTCATAACTTCTTGCAGTGAACAAACAATGCAACCCCATAGCTTTCGGTGCTCTTGACTGTACTCTTTCTCAAGCTCATAAATATCGTTGTTATTCACTTTCAGTCCCATCTCGCTGACTGTAGACTCCACAGGTACTCTGTTTCAAACCCCTCAAAATCACATTCGCTCCTTGGCAAAGCTTCTTCCAAGCTGAAGTGAGTGTTTTCTTGGTAACCCCTTTCCACGCCTTGTCAATCATCTTGAGGCAAGCAACGATGTGAAAGTGATCTTTCCAAAACTCTGCGTCACTCGTTATGTGAAATATCGATCGTTAAGAGAGCATTTTTTTCGCAATCTGTTTTGCTCGTTATGTGAATTACTCGTTATAGAGGTGCTCGTTATGAGAGGTTCCACTGTAATAATAACGCAATGTTTCACAAACTAATTCCCGAGTCTCGATTTAATCTATATCAATTTTAATTTTCAGGAACCTTTTCCAGTTTCGCTTTGTTCTGTGTCTCATTTTACTCGAGTTTAGTGTACGTGATATTTAGTAGAATCATGTAAATCAATGAATGAGTGCATGTATAAGACATTTAAACCTGATACAATATGTTATCAAATAGAAAAAAATGAATCTTGTTTATAAATTTGAAATAAGATGGCATTGTTTCAATTTAAAAAAAATTCAATCGAACCTTTTCTTTCCTTGATGGTCGATCTTTCCACTGCTTACCACTTTAATTATATATAAAACATATAATACAGGAATCCAATAATATTTTGACATAAATATGTATCCCATTATAAAAAGAGAAAAAACTTCTCCGAAGACTATTAGGCATATCCATGCTGCTGCAGCCAGGGTTTGGAGTCGCCGCTCCAAAGGTTGTATCAACGGTGCAAATTTAATTCCAAATACTTCAAAGGGACATCTGAAACAATCGAAATTAAAATGATTTTAGAACCAGTATTGATTGAATAAAGAACATTAATGAATTATGTCAAAAATCGTGATTCTGACACAAGTATACTTTTATGATTTTCAACCAGCTTGATTTACTATATTTTAGACGTGAAGACAAGTAGGGTATCCAATCCCGGAGCCTTTTTGTGACCTCGGGATTCCGGGATTTAACACTGAACATCGTATATAAATTGAGATTATTTGGAATTGACAAAACTTTTGACAAAATTTCAATTTCTCAATCCCGAAACCCCGGGATTGGTACGGTCGCGATCCTGGGGTATCGGGATCACAAAATTGGACGGGATCCCGGGATTGGAAAGCCTAAAGACAAGCATTGAAATCGTGTTAAAAAGGTTTTTAATTTTAAAGAATTGCTAAAATAGCCTACCTGTATTTAAATATTGGATTTATCGGTCGCAATACTATTATTACTGAATTTTAAATTGCGGTATTGAAAATAAATCCGAAATACCGGTTTTGGAAATTTTGCAGAATGTAAACGTAATAAAAGTAAACGTAAAGTATTTTTACTTTGAAAAAACATTATTATTTCAAACGTGACATGCGTGCATAATATAAGAGTCATATTTTTCAGAGGAAATACGTAATTATATTGTTATTGCATTAAATAAATATCAAAGTCAATATGTCATCCCACAGAGTATCTTTCGTCATTTGAAAATATATCACAGAGTCACTCTGTGACATTAATTAATTTTCAATTAGTTTTAGACAAAGGAAATTTAACTAATTGTTTGAGATAAAACATATTATAATAACTTTGCGATTACGGCTATATAAATAAATTAAGTTTCATGCATAACAACATTCAATTTAATGATAAAGTTGTATATTTACAGATACGATTATAGGTATTTCGTAGATAAACGGTTTCTGCTTACATTTGAAAATATATCCAAACTAGGGATTGCACCGCACGAATATGTCAATACACGGAATTGAAAATAACTATACTGGCATTCCAAAAAGTTTTTAAAGATTTTCAAGTTGGTCGTCCTTTAAAATTACATTGTATCCTACCACTGCATTCGATTCATCATTCTATATTGTTTATAATGTTTTTTGTCAATTATCCTACTGCCGCATTGGTGTAGCGATGAGTTAGATTGATTAAAATGCACTTTCGAAGAGGAAAAAAGTTTCATAATAGGGATTGCACCTCACGAATATGTCAAAACACGGAATTGAAAATATCTATACTGGCTACTAAAAAAGTTTAATAAAAGCAAAAAAATAGCAATACCGTGCGACTAAATTAAAATCGCCATTTTAATATTTCATAATATAAAATAGTGTCATTAAAAAATATACCATAATCATAAACGAGCGATTTTTAAATAATATAATAATACATCACTAAAATGATCATCGATTCTGAAACCTGTCAAAATTGATAAAACTATTGACAGATTTAAAATATTATGTCATTTCACCGCGAACATTTTTTTAAATGTATGGTGGTTTCTATAGATTAATAATTCAATTTTGTGTCATTTTAAATGCCGAAAATCCGGTTATAAAAAGTTTTAAAAATTGTTATTTCGATATTGAAAAAACAACAAAAATACCGGGTTCCGGTTTCAGTAATACATGTATTGCAATTTCCAAAAGCTTACTTAACCTAAAGGAACTTAATCTTTCACCGCTGACCAAAAAAATCGCCATCAGCTAGTTTTGCAAAATTTAATACACTTTTTTTTTACATACAGTCTTAGAAGGGTTTGTTTAGTATTTTCGTATTATATTTTGTACATACTACTCTTGAACAAAGAGGTGATATTGTAGCGATAAAAAATTAAAACAATACAATATTTAGGTGCGGCGACCTTTGCGCGCGGGACTCAAAATAAAACATACATATGTAATTATAAACAGTTTAAAACACACATATATATAAATACAAATTTCAATTTCAATATTATTAACGATTCTTCTTAAAAAATCCAATTTACTGACAACATTGTATGTTGGAATTATCGCTTCCAATATTTGTTTAATCTTGTGTATTTTGATTTTGAGCAATTTGGACGCAACAATATAAAATAAAATTATTTTGCGCGCTACTGTCGGCGCGTTAAGCGTCGGCCATGAGCTGAAGTCGAGGTTGTACTGCGCGCTAACATCGGCGTGCTAGAGTCCCGCGCGCAAAGGTCGGGGTGCCCAATTTTTGTGTATCTATATAAATATTTTGTCTTCCTCTTGTTTTAATTGTATTAGGTATGTATATATTTTTCTGAGTGCCACCGTAAGATGATTTTCGAGTTGTTCGTCCTTTAAAATTACATTGTGTCATACCGTTGCATTAGATTCATCATTCTATTTGCCTATAATGGTATTCATAGATCAAAACATGTTTTTTGTCAATTATCTTACTGCTGCATTGGTGTAGCGATGTGTTAGATTGATTGAAAAGCACTTTCGAAGAGGAAATACGTTTCATAATATGGACGTTAATTATACGTACGAAACGACAATTATCTCAGATTAATCAACCCGGTTTCAGTCATAGCAGGTAGATTAGGTAATCACATCTGGGTAACGTCATCTTTTTAAGTATTCAGATTTTCTGCCATTTGGAGCTGATTATTTAAAATGTAGGTACAATTATTATAGAATATAACCATGGCGTGCATTAGCCGACAGAACCTGCTACATTAACTACATAGTTATAAAACCTCTTCTCTGTGATATTTTATGTAATATTTACACTAATAATCGGTTATGACAACCTTCAACGTACAATCATATATGTATCTTCATTGTGTTAAGTTGAACGCTGAATCATTATATAATATTATGTAATCACATATTATATCCTCTACATGGATGGGCATAGCCTGACAAATAATTATAATCAATCACTTTCTTACAACTTACACACATATAAAAGTATTTCAATGTGAATTGTATGTTAACTGATTTCTTTGATTTCATTTTTTTTAAAGAGCGAGTTAGTATGAAGAGATGTCGATCCATTTTAATAAAGTCAACCGTTTTCATTTTCACGTCCAATATACTTTATTCTCTAATTGTCGGGATAATGGATTTGCTACGAGCTTGTAAGTATCATAATAATGAAAGAAAAAAAATCATGTTCCTACATTAATGTTAGTTGAATACACATTAACGGAATTAAACATATCAAAATCTGCTTCACGTTTATGGCTACTCACTGGAATGGAAATCTCTGAATCATGGAAGTAACAAATATTAAATGAGGCTGAAAACAACACGAAAAAAAATATTCTGCTTGAAGATATTTTCGTAATGATATATATGTATTAAACAAGCTATCGATTTTTTTAAAAGCTTTGAAACAGGATGAAGACATTATGTATATTTTATCACCGCATAGTGAAAATAAAGAAAAAAATGGATCACGAATACTTAAGTACTTGAATACTAAACAAAAAATCTTTTATATTTAGGATTTCGCAATAAAGTAACGTTTTCGAAAAAATAATCTTAGAAATCGACAGTAATTTTACGAATGATAAAATGGTACAGAAATCATGCCCGTATAATATAAATATTACTTAATATATATTTTATAAAATCGTAAGGAAACAATTCAAACTAAGTGACTAATTAAAATAAATATGATAACCTATTGTTTGCCTTAGCACGATTTCTATTGGATGAGATTTGAAAGATATTTGTTAAAGCAAGGTTCAAGAAACTATAACATTTCAGAAAATTGTTTTACCAATTTGACGTAGTTTAAGCGGGAATTTAAAAGATTTTGCGAAAAAAGTGAGCCGAGAAAGGTAGTCAAAATACCCACGCAAAATTATTGTGAAATTTCATTTATTTTTATCACGATAACCATCTATTACTTGAAATAAACATACAATTAACAGTGAAGCAGGCTAAGAGATAATTTAATCGCTATGTGTATCGATTGAAAATATATTTATTTAATCTCTAACAGACTTGCGATATGAAATTGCAAACAAATTTGTTATATAATTGCAGTAAACGGTGTTATCTCTTTTTTCACAATATAATTATTTATATGTTGTAATAAGTTGTAAATGGTGATATAATACTTGTATTAGTGGAAGTTTTTTTTACGTCTAATGAATGGAATTTTATAAGGCATAGGTTCCCAACCTTTTTCGGGTGGCGGGTGGCGACCCCTTTTTATAAAAGCCATGTGACTAGCGACCCCCCCAGGAATTTGAAATCCTCGATTTCATTTTTACGCAGATTGTCTCCGAAGCTCCTTTTTTTTTTAGCTCACCGAAGAATTCGAAATCCTCGATTTGCTATACTTTTTACCCGGATCGTCTCCGAAAATCCTTTTTTTTTTTTTTTAGCTCACCGGGGAATTTCAAATCCTTGATTTGCTATAATGTTAAAATCTAAAAAAGTTGGCGACCTCCCAGGAAACCCTTCGCGACCCCCAGGTTGGGAACTCGTGTTATAAGGTGTGCTTATAAATTAACTTTTAGATTATTAAAAAAAATGCGCGATTTCTTTCTGGTTCCCTAATATTTATCTATTGTTAAACTTTAATATTATAGTATGAATAAAAACAAGGCTAAAGTCATTATGATGAATTAAAATATTATCAGAGATAAAATCTAAATCTCATTTTTATAAGTTTATTGTTTTTTTTTTGTATAAGTATTTTTTGTACAAGTATATTTTGCACTTTGATTCGTGAAGCGTACTGTATAACCAGTGCAAAAAGACGTGATTAAAATATATTAACACTTCGTAAATATTATCTCAATCAAAATATTTTTTTCGATTTATGTATTTCTGTTCGAAGGCATGGATGTATGTGATGTCAAAAGCTCTCTCCCACTCATTCAATTCTAAAAACGGGGCGAAACGAGAGTGATTAGCTTTCCACTAGTGATGTCATTATCCCTAGTGGCGCAGTAAGAGATTTTGCCGTCCGGGGTAGTCTTAGATTTTGCTTCTCCCCTCCAATTATCTTTCCGATAATAATTTTCAAGTAAAAATAGTGATGGATTGAGCGTATTTTTTTTATCATGAACTATTATGAACCAAAAGATTTAGCCACAGATGAAGAATCAAGAATCAATGCCAGCTAGTTGCAAAGCACAAATAAGACGGAATAAAGCATGGTGTAGGGCAGGGTTTCCCAAACTATGTTCCGCGGAACAATGGTGTTCCACAGAACCCGAACAAGTGTTTCGCAAAAATTTTGAATGGTTTTATACGCTGCAACACATTTAAAAATCTTCAACTTCATATTGAAAAGCGAGTGTTTTTTACGATTTATATTTTATATTATTTTTCCACTGATTTTTATGAAATCAAGTATCTAGGTACACTTCTATTTTTTATGTAATATTTGATGTTTTAAAAATAATCTCATAATAAATAATAAGTTTTCTAATTATATGTTTATTTTTACTGTTGTGAATAGGCCAACCTAAAAATAAGCTAAGTGTTTCGTTAAAATTTATGAAATCGCGAAGCTAAGTGTTCCATTGCAGAAAAAGTTTGTGAAACCCTGGTTTAGGGAATGTAGCCTTCATTGATTCCGTAAATAAAACATTTTTTGATTGTTAACCATGTTTGAAACTTTCTATTTTTTATTTAAAAAAATCCACCCCCCCAAAAGTGCCGCTCCAACATTGCTGAGTAACAACTAGTTTTTGAAAAAACACTTCTGTTATGATAAAATCTATCAAAAGTCCATATGTTCCACATTGGGAGGAGCATGATAACAAAGTATGATAGCATACATAGATAAATACATTAATCAAAAATTGATAAAAACTGTACAACTACATAAAAAACATTGTTTTTGATTAAAGTCTATTCGCAATGAAATATCGAAAACATTTGTTTATAATTTATTGGGCGTTTTCGGGTTTGAAAAATCTCTTTTTATAGAAAAAATATGCATTTGAAGACAAACAAAATATTTTTTTTTAGATATTGACCCAAAAAAATAAAACTAACATACATTATCGTCTATAAAAATAATATGTTTTCCAATAATTTATATATTTTTTATGTTATGGTAATAAATGTAAATATTATTTTATAAGCTGTTTTTTAATACGACCTTCGATACTTGAACACATCAATCTTTAAGGTCTGGATATATGTAAGGTGAGTAACGACAATAATTCAGAGGTACCCTTGAAAACTCATTCTATATTATGTCATACAATATAAATTTGATAATTTAGTATTAGAAATGAGCTTTTACAAAGTTACCGCCAATTAAATCGACAATTTTATGCCATATAGCTTAGATCAGGAGTGGGGAACCTTTTTTTATTATTAATCTAAATGCCACATTCATTTTTCTGATTCCACATAAGGCCGCAGTGAACATTGGCAGGGAATCATTGGCCGGAAACAATTTAATGCCAATTTCTAAAGATTTTAAAATTTAAATTAAAATTTCAACCCAAATGATCGGCGTAACTCGTTTTTATGGTAGAATAAACCAGGGCTGTGGAGTCGTGTAAAACAAGACGACTCTGACTCGAACTTTAAAACAAATAACGACTCTGACTCCAAAGAAAATTTTATTTTAACTTATATACATACATATGTACATATGTTTACTATCAGATCATCTTTAGTCAGCCTAGCATGCGGTGCTAACGCTATGGTCTATCGTGGTTTGAATACACGTAATTGTTTTTATTTTCTTAATGTTCCCGAGTCGTAAGATTTCTCCGACTCCGTACAAAACACCCGACTCCCGACTCCACAGCCCTGGAATAAACTATTGCTCACATGAAATCCAAATTAGTCATGCCGGCTCCTAATCCCGGGCATATGCTGGGCTCTTCTTAAATTTAGAGAGGTCTTTATTTATTGATTTGGCATTTACGTGGTAGAACTCCATTTTACCCTATTAAGAGAGGTCTCTAAAACTCGATATGATTTTGTTTTTACAGTTGATATATTATACAATGTAATAATTACCGCTATGTAAACTATGTACTGCTGTAGTCGGTCTGCCAAACGATTTACGGAATTTTGTTTAATTCTTCCAAGTTTCTTATGTCTAATTAATCATAAACGTTTGCTATGCGCATTCGATTCATTTTAATGCAATACATAAGGTTTAAAATTCGTTACTTGACGAGCATAGTTTGTTTTGTCAAATTTGTCAAATAAATCATACAAGATTGACTATAACAACAGTGGGCATAATCGTAATCTTTTAAGTTATATCCAGGGCGGTGAAGTCAGGTAAAAAAGACGACTCCGACTATTATTAATATTATTTTTTAAAAACATTTCCATTTAACTCGGACATTAATCAGATCATTCTAGTTACCAGAATAGTTCTAGTAGACTTTACCAATCAGTATGTTGAATAGACTGATAATTTTTCAATATCTTTAAATTATTTTACTCCGGTTTTTTCCGAATCCGACTTCACCTTCGGAAAAACACCCTACTCCACGAAACCTAGCCTTCGACTCCACATGCCTGGTTATATCAATGGTAAAAACTTTTCCAAAACTATTACAAAAATCATTTCGAGTATTATAAGACCCTCTTAATTAGTGTCAAGGTCCTAATAAATTTGAGAATAACCCATATTATGACCTCCTAACTGGATGGCTGCCACAGACGAGAAATCTCGTCAATTTTTTCGTGCTCAACACGTCAGAGACGAGTTATCTCGTCAATAATTAATTTAATTAATAATTGCAAATTATAGCCGACGTGCTAGGTACAGACTTACTTTTTTCTTTGGCAGCCAAAAGGTTAAAGAAGCATCTCAACATTCGTCGCTACATGAGAACTGATTTTTATTCAGTAGGTAGCTCAGTCTCTTTTTAAAGACATCATATCGACTTTGGAAAGGAAAAAGGACGTAATCCACAGTTTTTTCAAAACAGCTTTTTTTCGATAATCACAATATGTCGAACTTGATACACATTATATCAAAAAGATGCAAGCTGCCAAAGCGGAATTAGTATCTAGCTTAAGCTTTTAAGATTGAAAAAGATGACCTTGTAAAAAATTAAAACCAAAAAAAAAGACTGAAATAAAGGTTTTTCCTATACAGTTTCTTTAATTAATATTAGATTATATCAATTAAACACCAGTTTGGAAGTCTCCGCACACTTCAAGGTTGTGTGTAATTCATAATTTGCATATGGCCCAAAATCATAATAAAACACGTTTTTTGCGCCTCCTGTAAAATTTGACATGTGTGGGTTACGTCCTTTTTCCTTTCCACGGTCGATATACATTTATGTACGAACCCAACGACATTGACCATTTACCACGCAGCCGGCTCTTTTTACAATATTATCGTTATTTGTTTACATTGTAACAATTCGTTTTTCTTTCCAAGCAAGAAGCATTTGATTATTTTTTTATATATGAAATAATTTCTCCCGTCTTCAATTAAGGCCTTTTTTCTCAAAAAAATAGTGGAATTCAGCTCCCGGAGTTGAATTAAATTAATTATTAAATAAATGTAAAACAATTCATGATGTAATCATGAATCAGGTCAGAACGTATTAAAATATGTATCGTTAAGGAAGCGAAATGCGAAATAAGCGAATTAATATACCCATAGTCTGACTTTACTCAAATATATATTATTATTATTAAAATATATACTTTTAAAATTATCGACTGAATTATAATGTCAAATTAATCAAATAAAAAAAAATCATTTTCATTATAACTCAGAAATTTAAAAATGACCAACATTTTTATTTACTATTTCACCATATAGGGCACTTGTATTAACTAAACGCATCGTTGTCACTATATTCTGTGAAAGATTTGTTCAATTGATTCATGGTGGTCAAAAATATATTTCGTTGACATTGCTTTTTCCTTCACTTTATAAAATGATGGTCACACACAGTGTATTTCGGGGTAGTATAATTGGGGGAGTGAATCTCATAAAAAATTAGGGATTTGGCTTTTTCCGCAAAAAATGCAAAACTAAGATTTAGGCACGTGTTGAATACAGACGCTAACCAACACTTGACTGTATGCCGCACAGACGACAGTCGCGTAGCAACGGCAATGGAATGCGACAGTGCAATTGGGGGAATTGCGGCGAATATTTCAAGCCAGCGCGTAATTCGGGGTAGGGTAATTGGGGGTTCCACTGTAATTAGTTAATAACTTCAAAATTTTTGACATAAATCCTTAATTGAACTAATTATTTTTTGAAATCTTCTTATCGCGTATCCGAACCTGTGAATACTGCAATCAAATATAACGAACATCTAAAAGTGTAGGTAGACCATTCGGCCACAGGTTCACAAATAATTATTTTAAAACCTAAAATTAGTTTTGATTCATTGAGGTTTATGATTTAATTCTTGTTGTCAATGCAAAATGATAAGAGAATATTTCCAGTTCCGTTGTTTTAGTTTTGGATAATTATTTATTATCAATAAATAATGTATGTGTTCTGTATAATGCTTTGTTATGCAAGCATAATAACGAACATTATTGACTCCTTTCTTACAACCGTCGGTAGATTTGGTAAAGTTTTTATTCTAATTTTTCATTAAGTTAAATCGTACAGCGCAACGTGATTATTAAATTTATGATTATTTTTTCAAAGTTGCTTTGTTGTATATACCAATAATTTATTTAAGTTCTTAGCTAAATTAATAAAATATCAAATTAATACGGGAATCAAGCCCGGCGCCATCGTATTGCAAGATGCATAATTATTGTCAATATACAACGGTATATCCAATAAGGATCTTTCAGCGTATTATTGTGATGAAAGAAAAATATAAAGCAAGGTAAGTGCTAATATTCAAAAAAAAATCCATTTTTATTTTCAAGTAGGAAAGTAAGAATCACTTAAATCTTTAAATAATACACACATGCAAATTCTTCAAATTTTAAACCATTTTAAAGTAAAATATCTGTCACAGTTTTTATGGATTCTCCGGATTATTTTTGTGTATAGTGTATACCGAGAATAGACAATTTCTGCACTGGCGACATTGTATTATTGCAATAGAACTGTCAAAAGTGATCTCCGGTCTTCGAAGTTTTTTTTAAATTTATTGATTAAGAATTAATTGTAGTTAAGTATACGATGTACTTGTAAGTTAAGCAAAATTTCCTGCGGAAGAAAAAGGATTTTTTTTATACTAGAAAAGAGTGGAGTTACAGTTGCATCTAGTTTTCGCGTTAGTGATATTATTATTTTGGGCCGCTTATTGAATATGATAAATATTATTGTGTTGGTAATTTTTGACATTTAACTGCTTTCCGGTTCCTAAAATTTAGAATTTGGGTCGAAAATAATAAATGACTCAGAAAAATGGATGAATTGTATTCGATAGAGAAAGCAAATTTCTTCTTATTTTGTGGCTATCATACGAATATTACTTGGATGGCGTTCGCAACGCAGACGAGACAAAACCCTTATTTTGTGAATCGAATAATTTTATTTGATGATATTAATTTAAAAAAATACTATAAAGAATAAATTAATATGTACTATAATGTACTTAGTAAGTTTAAAGTGAGAGTAAATATAATGATTTTATTTCAATGACGTTTAAAAATGACAGTGAAGTGACGTATTAGATAATGAACGACGGCCGTGTTAAATATTATGTATAATACCTATCCATTTATTTTTATTCTTTACTCAACGCTCCATTCAAGATTTTCATGAACGGAGAAAGGGAAGGAAATGTTTTCGAAAAAAATAATAGTAAAATGGTTATAAAAACAGTGAAATGTTCAGCGGGTTAAATATTGTAAAACGTCGTTTTGTATTTCATTATTAATTAGTGATGTTATGAAAACAGCTGATCGAGTTAAAATTTAGTTGAACGTATGCAGGATTTAGAAATGGGCATCGTAATACATATTTATCTCACCTAAAATAACAATCCAATTTATTGAGCACTTTCTTAAACACTATCCTCATCGAATTCGGTATGTCGTTTCTTTGAAGCTCCATTTCAATAAACTATTTTCATTAATTATTCACAATTTGTTGTTGGTAACAACGGAAACAAAACACATTACAATGTTGAAGTTGGTACACTTCAGTATTCTCTACTCTTCATGATCGCGGAAAATAAAATTACAACTACTTTGACCGGTAACGGCATTCGAGATCAACCACCTATGCAGACTGCCGCGGCGACCGTCGATACATAACTAAATTATAATTTGTATTTGCTTGCAAAACGAATAATATTAACACATTCACGACTGACGGAGTTCACGGCATTTAAGCATAGAAATCACATCGAATTTATACTTAGTATGTACGTGTTTTTCACGGGTTCGTTGGCAAAAGAACGCTAAAATGCTGAGTATACGCGATGACATTACTTTCTCGGATTATTGATTAGAGTGATTGTGTAATTCCTTTTTATCAAACTTCCTCCTAAGAAATGCTTTCAGTGGATATTGGTTCGTCCTAGTAAATTGATTTTCTTTTTGCTATCATTGTATATTGCAAGTTTCGCGGCATTACGTCTTTTCCCGTGCGTGAAAATCATAGGACTTCACTCCCAAGTTGCGTCATCCTTATCTATACAGGCTTACATTCACTTATGCATCATTTTGCGGCTTGGAATGTCATGCTATTGTGGGAATATAACTTTATATGTTATCATCTCGTTTACTTGATATAAGCCATCGATAGTCTTTTGGTCACTAATATAATTTAAATCCTCCCATTCTAAAGCTCTAATATTAGGCTTTGAGGGTTTTTTTTATGAATTAGATATTATTTTTAGTTGTATTCAACATTTTAAAAGTATGCAAAAAAAAATGTTTAACGAAAGAGGATATCGGTAAAATTACTCATCTCTTAAACTAAAAACAGTTCTATAGATCAGAGTTGGCAAACCTAGAGCACGCGTGCCAGAATCGACCTGTACGAAGATTTAGCTGACACGAAAGCGATTTAAACAAATACTTTTCTGCAATTATGTAAAAAACAATTAATCAAACATAGTCAATAAACAGTTTTCTTGTTTTAATAAAATAAAAATAATGCTTTTTAGGATTTGATTTCTAAAATGAGTTCTAACGTTTTTAAAGAAGAATAATAATTAAAACATCCACTTGGTATCGAAAGTACAAATATCTGATTGCCGCTTGGGTGGTCAAGTGGTCAACGTCTTTGTCTTCGGTTACGAAAATCACGGGTTCGAATCTCTGTACGGACAGTTTTATAAATCGATTTATGAATTTCTTGTATGTGATGTTTTGAATTCCCTCTCCAATCCATCATATCCTAAAAGCGAGGCGTAGCGAGAGCGATCAGCTGACCACTGGTCCTGTTCTGTCTTATCCTTCTATTCCTACTCTCTTTAGAAAAAAAGAAAGGTTTAACAACTGAGTAACAATCAGTTCTTGTAGAAACACTTCTTTTGAGATAAAATCCATTAGGAGTCTCTGTATGCTCCATATTGGGAACGTACATGGTAAAAAATATTATATAAATGTATTGAGTTCACATTAATGAAATGACATTTAAATTTATGAATTATTCAATTGTTTTTAAATGCCAAATTTTGTTGCTCAGCGTGTCGGAAAATTGATAAACAATATTTTATAGTTATTAGCAGAAGCACATAATAAAGTTCGCCGCCACTAATATTAGCTATAACTACTTTCATGTTATTTACCACTTTCTTACGTGCATTTGTAACCACAGGTTCAGACCGTTACGAAGATTCTCCAGCGTAGTCTGGAACGGATTTATTTGAACGAAATGTTTTTTTTAAATCAGCATCTGTTTGTTTGATTTCATCGTAAAATTTAATAACGGCTTCCCAGCATAAGTTACATATTACTTAGCACGAAAAACAAGACAGTAAAAAAAAATATCTGAGTAACAGTGATAAATTTTTGTTACTTTGAATGATCATATGTAAACTGTAAATGTGGAATGGTTCAGGTTTTCAATGCCTGGTGATTTTTAGCGTATTTTTGTTGACATAATTTACTCTCAATTTCGACAAAAAATACAGAATTTCAAGTTAAAAAGGATGCAAGTTTCAAAATAGTTGAAGCGGAAAGAGTTCACTGAAATTTTGCAAGGGACATTCTAGTAATGCTAATAAATATACCGTGTGATAAGTAAAAGGTATTATTATGTGTAGTAAAAATGATGAATTAGGCTAGGCGTAGCTGAGACTCAGGCAGCACATGCTACATATTACATATTACACGAATAAGTGCAGACCTGCGTATGCTGCAACGCAGGGACTTGCGACGTAGACATGCGTCTGCCCTGATCTGCGCTCCGTTGCAGTGCCGACACATACATCCTGCGTGACGTGTGTACGTCGTGTTGGTCGTGATTTTTTTTATTTTACCTCGAAAACTTATGTACAACTTATGTACTTCTCTTAAAATACATTAAACGATTTATTGTGGGCTATTATGTGCCACTCATATATATCACTTGCGTGAAGCAGCTATCACAGCATACGCTAGTCGCATATGTCTGATTTTTCTGCCTGCAACTCCATGTTCTGAACTGCCCTGCACTGCGTCGTTCGCGTCTCAGCAAACGCTTAACCTTGGTATTGTAACTGTGGGTCATCCGATTTTTTTTTTTCTTTTTTGTATTTATTTAACAGGTAACTTGCGGTTTGAAAATTACATTATGAATATGTTCTGAATGCACTTTTCTTGATAACCGCAAATCACAAAACCCAATGTTATCCATAAATAATAATTACGCATGTAATAACTGTGATACCCAAAAACTATAGGTAATGATTCTTTTGTTATCTGTTTTTTTATTATTTTTTAAGCAATTATAAGTGCACGCAACTTATCAAAGATTGCACATACTATTTTTAATGTAAAATAATGTTTATTTACATAATGTACAATTAAGAATAATAAAAAAACTTGAACAGCCAATTGATTTTTGTTTTATTTAAAAAAAAAAACTATAATACAATTAAAACCTCACATATATGTAATACATCACAATAATTTAGATATACATACGTAGTAAGTATTATTTTAATATTACAAATTATAACTTTGTTTATGTTAAAAAAAAAAAATCAAACATCTAGCAGAATTGCTTCTCACACAATAAAAAAATAAATATCCATGAAATCGGTTAATCAATCAAAATTGAGGTAAGAAAAAAAAAATCAAGTGTGCTGGATAAGTAGGATACGAGTACCACAACCCACGATCTCTAAATTATAATAAAGCTTTTTTTTTACAAAAACTATCGTCTCGGAAAACAACATTGTACAATTTGTGAAAACATATTCTTAAAAGCGAAATATGAACACGTACTGCCTCTTTTTTAAATATTATTTTCTCTTATAAAAATGATAATAATATGGTGCAATCGTATGACATTGGTAAAACAAAAACAAAGTTTCATTCTATGATATTAAAATTTCATCAGTAATGTTCGCAATAAACAATCAGATTTTTTTATGTATGGTTCGTTTTTGACGTGATTTTCAATTAAAACATAGACATAATGCAAATTTATTTGCATTTCGTAGATTGGTATAGGTAAATAAATCATGTTTGGCATAATTTTGTTTTACTTAAAAAAGGATTTCTTGCTGCCAAACTACCTAGAAGTGATATTATGCAACATTCTTTTTTTACGGCGTATTTTTTTTTAATTCTCCCACTTTTACGGATTTTATTAGACTACAAAAAACCGACCAGTCAAACGAGACGAGGATATTCCTCATCTATTAAATGGTGTACCGTCTGATAAAAATGAAAGTGTTTCGTTAGATTACTAGTAGGTAGATATCCAGTCAAGTGCATGACGGTACGCTGTATTGCTATATTTACTAATAGTACTTACAAAAGGCCGGCGGCTAAATTCCGTCAGAGACTGAAGATAATATTACTCAATATTGTTCCTTTCAAATCTGTAAAACAAGCCGCTGAGTGTGCGTGTTCTCATGGCCCCAATTTCGCAAAAAATTAACTATTGTGCCCTTCTTTAAGGTAGTAAGGTAATACATAACATATTCGTGCTTAATCAATATTTTTCAACAATAAACTCATCTGTTTTCATGATTCAAAAACTCGGAGCTGATGTGTTGTAACCAGTGCTTTTTTTTGAAAAAAAAGGTGCCGGAACGCACTTTTTTCGAGCCTTTTCTAAGAGGGTATATTATTTATTATATTTTCGAATATCATTTTGATAGAATTAATGACGGCTTTTCATATAATGCATAGAAAATAAAACAAAATATACATATTTTTAAATAGAAAAAATAAAATTAAACATTTATTCAAATTTCGAGAAAAAAAAGGTGCCGGAACGCCGTTTCGCCGCGTTACAGGGTAAAAAAAGCCCTGGTTGTAACTAATAACATTAATGGTCTGTAAGACCAGGGGTGGGCTGGAGGGGGCTCACGCGAGCCACTTGTTAAATTAAGAAAGAACAAAATTATTAGATCTAATTAGTACCTTATTGCAATTTCTGACAAATAAATATTATCAACGACGGTTTAAGTATTATATAAAGTTTGATAGGTGCATGGAATTGGTGCAAAAAATGGTGCATAGTTTTGCGTCAATCTTGTAACTCTTCACGCTGTCAAGCTGGGGTAGGCGAGTACATTTTTTAGCTATTGATATTAATTATTTTACAGTATATTAAGTAACATAAGTTTATTTAGTAAGATTCGATTGTTTTAATAATTATTGCGTATAATTTGTATGAAAATGATGAAAGAATCCGCCCCTTTCCCAGACCACCATGAATAGCTTTGAGAATAATCGAACCCCTTGTTAATGTATTGGCAGCCCACCGCTGTGTAAGACGTGTCGAATGACTCAAATGCAGTCATTTAATATTTTAATGAGTAACTTTTTGTTTCCAATTGGAATCTAATTAGAACAAATACATACGTAATTTAAATTGATTCTTGGCTTATTCCGTGGAAAATATATTTCAATACTTTTATACCTATAAATGCCATACTTATATCAACATAAATTGGTATGTTTCCAAGTGCTTCAATATTTACGACTGGTGATTTGCATCACTTTATTTTCGGCGCGTCAAAAACGAGGATGTATAGTATAGAGGTCTGCACGGGCCCGGGCCTGGCCCACGGGCTCTTACCCGACCCGGCCCGTGAGCCGGGCTCGGGCGGGTAAGCGCAATCGAGAGTCGGGCTCGGGCCGGGCCGGGCTTTGGAATTTGGGATATAATGTTGGGAAAAATATACCAAATTGAGGATTTCAAATTCCTCGGTGAGCTAAAAAAAAAAAAAGGACTTTCGGAGATAATCTGGGGAAAAAGTATACCAAAACGAGGATTTCAAATTTCTCGGTGCTTCGGGTCGGGTTCGGGTAACAAGTGCGGCATTAGACTCGGGCCCGGGCCGGGTCGGGCGTGAGTTTTTCGGGCTCGGACCGGGTAGTTTTGTAAAATTTTGGCCCGTGCAGACCTCTAATGTATAGTGGATCAGACGTTTTCTCAGAAGTTTTTCTTGCATTTTAAGAAGCTTATCCTATTTTTTACATTTATGCGACAGAAACCAACATTTTCAACTGTTATTAATGTGCGGTTAGTTCACTGTATTTTTTATTTACAAATCAATATCTATAAAACAAGCTTGTGGCCTAGTAGTGGTTAACTTCATTGGCCGCTCGAGTTCGGCCTTTCAGTATAGGACTGTCAGATTTCTTATCATCACAACCGGGACATTGTTGATACTTACTCATAAGCTCTGTTCTTCTGCGTACTTCTGACGGTTTGCAAACCGTCAAAAGTACCCAGAAGAAGAGAGCTATAGAGTCCATGGCATTAATTTCGGTAATCGTACGAGATCCAATGTGGACAACCTCCTGTGGCTACTATATTCGCCAGTGCTTCCCAAAAATTTTATGCCACGATCTCCTAAAATCTGAAAACCTGCGCGCTCCAGTTTGGGAATCACTGATATAAACCGTCCCAAATTGCATTTGACGATTTGTTTGCATGACCATATTTTTTTAAATATTTTACTTGGATTATTTACACTTTTTAAAAGATTAATAACTGGTATTCGGGCTGACATTAAAATTATAATAATACGCGTATTTTTGTATATTTATTTCAATTTTTGCTAGTTAGTAACTGCGAGGACTCAGTATAACTGAATAATGGTAGTTTAACTTAATCCGGGATTTTGGGTTGTCCCAAAAAGTCTCTTCGGGGCGCCGGGACAAAGGACTCGAAACCGGGACGTCTGGCAGCCCTATTCCAGTACAGATACATAATATGGGGTCTCATGAATTGATTTAAAATCGATATTTGAATTTGAGTTCTAAAGCATGGATTCTTGTGATGTCAAATCGATCCCATGACGTTGCGTAATGAAATCGAATAGCTTACCGCAAGTCATGTTTTAACCCTTACCCTATCTATACACAAAAGAAAGGTAGAGCGGGAAGTATTAAGGTGGAAACATACTGCTAACATGCAACGCCACACGGCGCGGTCTCACCCGATGCAGGCCGTGCACACTTGTCACACGAGACGCCACGATATATTGGGCCACTCAGCTTATGGCAGTGAATTTGAACGTCTGGTTTCGTGACATCTCTCGTAATACAAATTATGGACATACTTTCCAATGAATGCGATGACGATTTAGAAAAATACGTGATGAAAATTTTTTCTGTGTATATTTTGTAAATAACAAACTGAAAGAACCGAAGATATTGGAATCACGAAATAAATCAACAAAGAAATAGGTTTGGTAAATTTCATACTGTTTTTGAAATAACGATAACATAAATTGCAGTTTGAGGAAATAAATGAATATATTACAGTTGACATCATTAAAAAGTGTATAAATGTTCGTGGGAAACACACAAGAAAATCAGCCATAAGTCTTAGCTAAGTAAAATACGCAATAACATTATTTATTGTTACGAAAAAATCTTGCTTAAACTTAAATACATATTCATATAAAAATGGCAACCTCGAAAGCCTAATCTGTCTAATGTATCTTTGTATAAAATATGCAAACAAAAAGTAACAACAACTTCAACATCACTCTTCGAGCGTTCGGCAGCAACTGAAGCATGTAATCATGTGTTGTCAGGGACACACTGGAACACACATGGCATAACACGTCAGGTGGGCTATTTATCCCCACCACCGTCAACACAATATCTGGATCGCTTGGATCGTATGGGGTATGACCGCATCGCGTCGCGTTGGATGTTGGCAGTGCGTTCCTGTTCCATACAATACAGTGGCAAATATGTAGCTAGATCTCATCTAACACGCTTACGTGTTGTCGGGTGTCGGCAGTATTTTCCGCCATTATGCGCAACCATTCACTGATTACCGATAGAGACCATTTTACGACAGATTGTGTTAGATTAATTATTGTTTTGACGTTTCCTTTTTCAAATTTGATATTATTACGACAAATTGGAAACAGACATAAATAAAAAACATTTCGACATTCACTTCAAATTTGTCGCCAATTTTCTATTATACGGGCCGAGCCAGTTTGGTAGTTATTTGAACAAAAAATAATATTTCGTAACACAGCTGTAAGTACCCTACTGTCTTGTGGTTAAGCAATGGATATGCCATAACGATTTAATTGAAGAAGAGTAAACATTTCTAGAAAAAAACAATGATGCCTGATTATTTACACTCCGAAATTAGAAATTTTTGAATAAACAACAAATGAAAGTTTTTTATGATGGGCTTATGAATTTAATCAACTTAATAAAAAAGACAAATAATTCTCAATTAGACTCTGTAATATTGTGGAAGTTTTCGATAGTATTTGGATGTATGTAGATATAGCCCAATGGTGGCTTTACGCTCTGGGCCAGGTGGGCTCAGACCAACCAGAATTTTTCGCCCAAAATGTTAAAAAGTAACTTAATAAAAAAACAGCAATTCGGCCTATGTATGAACGAAAAAATCCATTGTTAACGTACAACGAAACTAACCCATCACGAAATCATACAATATTGTATGAATTTGTATATCAAATTCTCTTTTTTTATCATTATAAGGCAAATTCTTAAATTATCTAGTACACGCATATTAAGAATAAAAAGTAAGGTTGGGCTTCTTTTATAGTAGTTAAACAAATGTTTTTACGCAATGCTCCCTCAAAATGCGTATATAAGTATGTATTTGTTTAAATTTCTTTACATTGAAACTTGAGCTTGGAGAGCTGAAATAAAATAACCCCTCCATACATGAAAACAACCATGATTACAAATGTATTCAAACTTATGTGATATGAATTCTCAGTGGTGTCCTCCTCTTTACACAATTCATTTAAAATTTAAATTAAAATGTCAACTTTTTTAGCCGTTTTATTAATAAAGAAACAATTTTAATGACAAAGGAATTGTCAACTTTGCCTCTCAGAAAAATCATCAGGCTGAGTATTTATTTGAATAAGTCTTTTAGTATGTAATTTTAGGACTAAAAAAAATGTCATATAATATTATTTGCCACTTGTAGTACAGTTCTACAAGAAAGTTATCACTGTTTTTCGATAAAAATGAAATAATAAATTTATTTATATTCAATGATCAATATGTTTTTCAAATTTTGAACATTTTGTCACTAACTTCCCAAATTTCACATTTTCAGGCTTTCAAGTGCACAGATTAACTTGATCTAACACTTAGTTAATACTGTTGATTATGTAAGTATATAATATAAATATTATCACTATCAAAAGATATTGGGGGCAATCTGGATTATTTTATTATTGATTAGATATTCATGACATTTATTCTTAATTGGGAATATAATCGCATACACAATTACAATCTCTATCTATCTTTGAAATACATGTGATCATTAGGTTCAATCATTGTTAATAAGCATTTTGAAAGATCTTCACACAGGAATGTCTATTGACAGAGCCGTAGCAATGATTTTAGAACCCTAGCAATTATCAAACAGTGCCTTATTATTATGAGTCCCTCAGTGCTTCTCCCCCTTGGCAAAAGTATATTTGACAATGCCTTCCTATTGATTTTAAAAGGTTGGGTATAATCAGAACCTCCAGTTGAAATCCTAAATTTAAAAACCTCTTTCCAGTGATGGAAGTTTCGAATGTCTTTATTGTAGAATGATGTATCTTTCTATTTGAATATGTACCTAATGCAGCTGCTTGGCTGACATCTGCTTCATTTTTTCTCTTCAACCATTTTTTAGGGAATGAAACAAATGATCATCAGATGGTGATAGGTTTAAAAAGTATGGTGGATGTGACAGAATTTCCCAGCCTATATATATATGTTAACTGTGAATCAAAATCGCATTCTGTGTTTTTAAAACAGATGCCTGTAGAAAATACAGGGGGTAAAATTCTTTTACTTTTTCAGCGACTATAAAAGGCGACATAAATTCAAGAATATGCAACTCCACCATAAAAATATTATCATTTTACAGTTATGAGGGAGCCTGAATCTTGCTCTTTCTCTTTTTCCAACCAAATGGATTGCAACGCCCTGGAATTCCAATGGTGACTAGCCATAGCCATGTACTCAGCAGTCAAAAGCAGAAATGGTAAACTGGTAAATGGACATAAATTCAAGAATATGCAACTCCACCATAAAAATATTATCATTTTACAGTTATGAGGGAACCTGAATCTTGCTCTTTCTCTTTTTCCAACCAAATGGATTGCAACGCCTTGGAATCCCAATGATGACTAGCCATAGCCATGTACTCAGCAGTCAAAAGCAGAAATGGTAAACTGGTAAATGGACATAAATTCAAGAATATGCAACTCCACCATACAAATATTATCATTTTACAGTTATGAGGGAGAAATAAGTGACCTGGCGACCTGGTGACTTTCAAATAATGGGTTGAAGAAACAGGATCAGTAGAGTGGATACATTTGCTTGTAGCAATCATGACAAACCGGGTTACATTTATGTTTTTAAATCATACTTTACTAAATAATATTTAAAATAAAAGAATTACTGTATTGTTTGGAGATATTATTTTATATTTACAAAATAGGTACAAAAATATTTGATATGAATACGGTCATTCCTCTCATAATGCGAGTTCTCAAAACGTGAACGCCGAAAATATTTGCAGCGATGTTTCACTGAACGCAAACACAGTCAAGTCGGGCGACCTGGACGACTAACTTGCAGAATATTATTTTTTATTTGAAAACTTTTGAAAACATTCGCAGGTAATTCAGAGATCAATTTATTTGTAACAGTTCTCCATCTGAGATATTACACTATAAACTATTTTATAACAACCCAGTATATAGTAGACTCAAAATATTTGATATCAAATCAACCAAAGTGGCTCACATCCTGGCCATCAGATTTATCAATGATATTTTTGTAGACGGATATCTCTCCTTTGACTCTTTCTATACTCTTCGATATATCTTTGTGAATTTCCATGTAAGCGCTTACTGTATTATTATTTTGACCATAAACAGTGCGAGATAGTTGATTATTAGCAATTCTGAAACAAAATAAAAATGTTTTATGGCAAACAAAATATGGTTGTTTCCTGTTATTCAGATGCCATTTTTTTATTAGTAAATTCAAAAGCAAAATAAGATAAATTAGATTTAAGAGGCCGGAAAATATAGGTTTATAGTTTTTTAAAAGGAAAATTTATTTGATATTCTGGGTTAGGTATTTTAAACACCCGTATGTGTTTTCAGTGGCCAGCAGGTTTTTATTGCGACCAAAACTTCATCTTTTTGTCATTTGACATTTGTCATCATCTTCACAACTATTTTGAAAATGCGTGGGAAAAAACAAATGAATGAATTATTTTTTAAATATTATTCAAATGCCTCCAGGTAACAGGAAAGTACCCAACATAATATATGTTTTGAAATCTATTAGGTAAATTAAATTTCAGGCAATATCAAATCAATGAAATTTAATCAAGGTAACTGGAAATATGACATACTTAGCTTTCAGCTCTAAAAGTTTATTTTCTGCATCAAAGATATCAACAGCATTCTCCGCGTTATTTATTACAGGTCCCATTCGTATGTCAATCCATTCTTTCATAAGGTTGTGAAAGTCAATATTCATTTTCATCGATTCCAACATGCTCTTATGATATAAATCAAAATTTTCAATCAGTATAACTTGTTCCTGTGTAAGTCCTTCCTTAAGAAGGGGAGGTTTTAGCAGCAATTTCTCTATCAACCCATCGGTGATGCTATCATATGTTTGTAAAGTTTTTGGATAGGTTGTGGTAATATATTTTTCTAATTGTGAATGTAAGGTTTTTTGTTCATTGTACAACAATCCTTCGATTTCTAACGGAGCAAGACCTAAATATAAAAATAAACATGCAAACATTAATAGTGTCATTAAAACAAATTTTACACAAAAATTACGATGAAGTCGTGTTTAACACTAAGCCTGTGCATGGTACAGTGTTTCTTTAGAGACACTCTAATTGTATATGGTATGGACACATCTTAAAATAGTTAAACAAACTAGCCGCAGCACTGTTATAAATCTACTAAAATAACACATAACATCAGGTCAGTACTAATCCGACATATGTATGGTTAGGTTGTTTCGGTGTATAAACCTTTTTCGTAATATCGCAGTACCGGTACTAAATAAAAGAGAACTAGAGTTTTCTTTCGACATAACTGGAGATCAGTAGATGTATTATACTTAAAATATAGAATAAGTAATATGATTTGCTAATAGTATGTTCACAAAAACTTGCCAAAAATATTGCTAGATCGATGATCAATATCATTCCTTTCATCTTTGCTCATATAAAGAGACAAGTCGACATCAGCTTGGATTTTCTCAACTTTTCTCTTAAGTGTTTCTGATATATATGAATCTTTTGTACAAACTTGCGAGATAGCATCCATAAAAAACTTTTTTTTGTAATATAAAATATCGAGATTTGTAGTTTTTTCTGAATTCTTATCCATTTCCATTGCGAAGATAACAATTGATTGTAATTAATGTCTGTATCTTAAAGACGTGATTTATCACCATTGATTTACTTCTTTAATTTGACAAATTCACTTATTTTGTCAGAATATTCAAATTTTAGTATGACAGTTTATTAAAAGTGCTGCCATTATCTTACATATCAATATAACCTTTTTAGATATTTAACGTAATATAATATTATATATGAATAATAATAATTGCCATTACTTTAAAAATTTTACGTGGATGCTATTTATTTATAATAAAAATATATTTGATGAAACATAATTCAATGAAGCAAGCAATGACGAAAATGATTTGATTCTTATTTCAACATATTTTTTTATCACGGTGTCAACAGCCATAAAGATTTGATTGTCTAGAAATATGTCAGATGTCAGCGCTAGTATTTTGTTTTGTATTCGATTGTTCTAGATTCAAGCAATTGCTGCGAAATTATAAAATTTTAGATAGCCGAAGTAAATACAAGTTAATAGTAAGTTAGGTTTCTAAATGATACTCAAAGATAACAATTTTATACACCGATTTCATTTACACAAGCCCCTCATTAGATCTTGATAAATTTTCATTGACAATAACAAGGTTATGATAAAATAGCGAAGATATGTTTTGCTGGGGAAGTAGCGCTCATGGTGAGCTGGGCTTAGGAGGCATAGAAGAAGAACAGGTAAAAACAAACTTCTATTCATATAAATCAAACAAAATATTGTCCAAAAACTTATTCATTATAAGGTTTCTCCACAAATTACTGCCTAAAATAAATGACAGCCACTTCAAGCATATTCGAAATGTTTAGAACTTGTCAGCTTCATATATTATTGAAATGAAATTTAACCAATAAAAACCTGTGTATTCTGGCGAAATAAAAAAGAATAGATACCAATGTCTAATGAGTCACTTATTTTCTTTTAGAAATATCATCAATTTTAAATCCTTCATTTTTTTGATTAATCTCAAGATGGGTCTACCTCCTAGTTATGCTACAATTAAATTAAACTGGATAATTAATTTAGAATGCTTTTAAATTGAGTACTCTTGGTTCTAGATGATGAAATTTATCATAATTAATATCTTTAAGCATAATTCTTCCAATTCTATTGTAATATCTACTTTTTATGATTCTTCATCACTTTCATGGTTATTGTGTAATCAAAGAATACAGCAAATGCATAATCCGTTGAAGGTTTTAGACATGATTTTTTTATGGTGAAGAAATATTTTCCATGATTATTTATAACTACATTTATTCAGACCTACGTCGCCAAACTTTCATATTTAATAGGAGTCCACATACAGTAAAACCCCCATTTACACTAAAGTCTGGACCATGTAATTTGGAGTAGTGTAATTGGGGGAGTGAATCTCGTACAAAATTAGGGATTTTGTTTTTTCCGCGAAAAATCTAAAACCAAGATTTCCCTTAGTTTTGCAAAATAAAATATGGACGAAATATTTAGTTACTGAGTAATAAAATGCAAAGCACGCCAAAATCCAACACATAGACAGTCGCCCGGCTATGCGTGTATAGCCTGGCACGTGTTGAATACACAGACCGTTCGATTGGGGGATTTGCGGCGAATATTTCAAGCCAGCGCGTAATTCGGAGCAGTGTAATTGGGGGTTCCACTCTATTCTATATTGGAAGTGAACTTCTGGGATTACTGGGATTTGAATCCGTTAACTGGGCAACCAAAGTCAATGAAGTTGATGACAGCTACAAAGTCATTATTAGTAATCATATATAATTTTTTTCCTTTATAATGATTTTAGATTTTTCAACCGATTGCTTCCACATGGAGTCAGGCGAGCGGAGTTTCGTCCATAGCGTGCGGAGAAAATCATTCTTTACTCGTCACGAGTGATGGAAAAATATACTCCTGCGGAAACAATGATCACGGGCAACTGGGACACGATAAGCCTAGAAAAAGGCCACGTATGTCTTGCTTTAGTATGTGTGCTTTACAAATCCACTTTCTTTGTTATTATTTATTTTATCCTCACCTTTCATTACATCTCATTACGCTTCTCTCTTCTTGTGCCATCTCTGAAAAAATCAGATGAAAGTCACTTTTGAGAATGTGCATGAGATTTGGTAATAAAATTTGATTTCACTGTGCTTAGTCCAGTGGTCTGCTGACTGACACCGATCCAGAAATAGTTTTGCACATTTTAAAACATACATACATGTATATTATATATGAGGCATTCAGTATCAGACACGGCCAAGTCAGTTTTACTTTATTTTTCTAGACATTCTGTCAGCTAAAAGTCAAAAGTCAAATAAAAGTGTTGTTGACATTTCTGGGGATTGAACCCAGACTCACCTGATAGCTAGGATAAAGTTCTTGCCATTAGACCTCATTAAATTGACAATCAATAATCTATTGATAGGCCAGGTTAGGTTGTAAAACAATATTGTATTGTAAATTTAATTAATTTAAGAATGGTGGACAGTTTAATGTTTGATGAGTCAGTTAAAAAGAAAACGACTGAATTGATTTTTTAAATTATTTCCGCTTAACTTACATATCTGTATACCATCATTCTACCATACAGATCATTCTAGTCATTAGAATATTTTTAGTACATTTCATCAATCAATATGATGAATAGATAAATAATTTTTCCATACTCTTCTCTCACTAATGACTAGTTTTGTGTTGATGAAACTAATTGTTCAATATTAGACTAGTTTACTTAGAATGTTATTTTAGTTTTACTTAGATAATTCTAGATTAAGATTGTTCTAGAACAGCCATACTCAACCTTTTTTTCCTCCGGGCTGCATTCCGATATTTTCTTCTCTACGTGGGCCGCAACATATTTATGGTATACTCCTTTTTTTTTTAGCTCACCGAGGAATTTTAAATCTACGATTTGGTAAGAGCTTACTGGGCCGCAGGTTGAGTATGGCTGTTCTAGAATCTAGGCTGACTAAAGTTTATCTTGTCAATCTAAATTATAAACAGGTATTTTGTTTTTATGTGTTATCGACAATCTGAGGTAACTTTGTGATTATATTTTGTGGTAAAATATTTATTTTATTTTTTGTGCAGTTTCAAACCACAGCGCACACTTCTATCCGTATAGTTTCTACTTTGTGGTTGTGATATATCATACGACTGTTATGTGACTTTTTCACTTATTTATTGCTTACATTTCAGAAGATGTGGACAGATACCCACTCGTGACCAATTCACAAGGGCCATTGCAGGCAGAGTGTTTTGGTGCGGACTTCTCATTTGCATGCCATATTATTTTGTTTTCTGCACATTTTAACTGTGACGTAGGACCTGCCACTTACAATTATCATAAATAGCACGACACATGCTTGATAGATTCTACTGAATCCAGATTTATGTTTTTCCATCACCTAAAATGATTTGGCTTTGATAAGAAATAAATATTTAATCATTTTTTTTCAAAATTAGTTGAATGCAATTTTTAGGTATACATATGTTTGGCTCTTGAAAAAATCCTTAAAAGTAAAGTATCTATTTTGATTCACTTAATTATGCAAATTAGATGTGAGTAGTGAGTTATTTTCTATGAAATAAGGTTAATTAGATATTATATATTTCTGTTACTAGACAAAAAAAAAATATTCATTTTTGAAGCAGTGTTTAAAGTGATGATTTTTTGTCATACAGTTAGAAGTCTATTCAGTTATTTATTCAATTACATTAGTGTTTATAAATACATTTCGGGCGTAGCTCTTTATTGAGTTCATCTATGAACATGCAGCTCTCTAAAGACATAGATTTCAGGATGGGAATCAAATAGAAATGGGTTTTTACTAGGGTTGTGGAGTTGGGTAAAACGACTGACTGCGGTTTTAAAATAAAAACTGACTGATTGTCTTTTTTCTCTAATTTTTTCGACTCTGAAAAACACATGGCACTAGACTCCGACTCTACAGCCCTGGTTTTTACAATCAATATTGTATGGCTACAGATTTTGTTTCAAATATTTTTTTCCAAAATAATGATGGATTTTTTTGTGGAACAAATAATAAAACTCAAAAGGGGTGATGCTCCAAAAAGACAGCACACTCCGCAGCGCCAATGGAGTATTCTGATTTCTTAAACTTTTGAAATGATCTCAGTTAGGAATGTAGCTATTCATAACTGAGATCTAAGGTCCTGCTTGCAACGCACTGTATCCTGTTAAACGATACAGATTTTTAAAAATCTTTGTCATTTGTGTTTCGAACCTCAGTCTGTCGAAACTCTGCCGGTTAGGCCCGTAGGAAACGGTACGCCCGCCTTTGTGATGTGGATGTTTGCTTCTTCGCTAAATTCTCTTTATTTGCTAATTGTCTTGTCTCATTTTAAATGTAATTTGTAAAAAAAAATCTATTATTTTTAATAACTTGTATTTTGCACGGCATCGAGATTTTTGTTCATCATAATTTCATCATCATCTACTGTTTCTAAATTTTCTCTCGCCTGTCCTATTGTTTCAGTATATGTGAAGGAATAATGATAATTTTATTTAAGATAATTGACAACGCAACATTTGGATTTACACATATCAATGAAAGGCTTAAATGTTTTATCTCTTATCAAAACTAATTCATTTTCTGCTACTCCATATAGATCAAAATGTACTAGTTTGTGGTAGCTTGTTAGGTATCTAACTAAAATTGAAAATAAACAACTCTGAGGTTTAATAACATATATCAAATGCCTCGGTCTATTTCAATCTTCAATCAATATTTTTATTTTATCGACATATCGGTGATCTTTAACCTTTAACCGCCTGCGCACTTTGGACATTAGGAGTAGTTCACTGGCTGAGTAGTTTTTCGCAAAATTTATTTTGAAATTGGTCTGTCACAAAAACAACAATATCTCAATTGAAGTCATTACTTTTTCAATCTAATATCAATATTTTGTATACTGTTATTGTAAATCAATGTAATCCTGTCGCGAAACTTTTGCAATATTTTACATTCCACATTTGCTACAACTTTTCTATAATATTTTATCAAGTGAGCATTAATTTAAACCAGACTGTTTTTCATTGTAAGACAATTGTTTAAAACTTGTCAATTGCTGCGGATGGATTCTTGCTTTTTCATTCATTGATCAGTGTTTAATATGTATTTTGAGAAATGTAATGAAAACAAATATACTAAAATTTTATGTCTTATATTATGCAATATATATTCAATGATTATTTCTATATGAAAGTATTTGATATATTGAAATGTTATTTTAGCAACCTATATGCCGAAATGTCATAATGTTCAATGCATAAACTTTACCGGTTTGGTGTCAATTATTTCATTTTACTATTATCTAAAAGGACTGAGTGCGATAGAAACTTAATGTGTAAATACTGCACGCCTTCCCCGATCTGAAAAGTCAGACAATTTTTTTAATAAAACACAACACATTACTTTTAATTAATTCTGTTTCTCAAACATTGTACATATTATGTAATAGAAATTCTCTAAATGCTTATAATAATAAAGTTTTCAAGTTATGTTAATAATGGTATGTTTTAACACGGGTGTTCTACAGTTTAACAATCTATATATTAATACTCGATAATGTCCGAATGATTGCATGATTGTCCGCGATTTCCCCTCCCCCTGCTCCTTCCCCCTCCCTCCTCACCAGCTCCGCTGACGCAATATTTTTATTCATACTAAAGACATATTTTCCCAATACACTGTTTATTATTTGACGAAACAAATCAAATCGCTGAAAAAATTTCATACAAAAAAACGCCGCGACCGTGGATCGAACACAGTACTCTGGATTACCAGTCGAGCTCTCTATCAACTGAGCTAACGTCATAAATATCAAGGCGATAAAAATACATTATATAAATCAAGCATTTGAAAATGGAACGATATTTGTGATTCACAAACTGACTTCGATTGTTTGTATTCAAGATTGTGACGTCTGTCAAATATGAATGTGGTATATTTTACATAATATAGTTTCGACAGTTAAATGCAAATATTCCATGTGTGTCATATGCTGACGGCTATTAAATATTTTACGTTTTAACAGAGGGTATTTAGAATTTATCCCGATAATTTAATAATTTTGTATCTTTTGTTTTAAATAACGAGTAAACGGGTCTATGCTTTGGACAAGGTAAATTTATGCTCAAATAGTAATATAAATAAAGTAAGCGAAATAGTTTGATAGATTGGGGTCAACGAGATTAAAATACGGCAAAGTGAGCCAAGTTAGGATGATGGGAAAAAGTGAACTGAACCCACCCTTTTTATTGCATAACTTAAATCATTTTTTCTCTAAAATACATTGTTCATGCTTTCGATGGATTCGTCGGTAACTTTGTGGAAGTTCATTTGAATATAAAATAAAAAATAACTTAGATTATTCCACGTATTGTGCTACAAACTGTGACACGTGTTTTGCCTCTTTCAGAGGCATCCTCAGACAGACTTACTTTTACTTACTGAAAGTAAGTCTGTCTGAGGATGCCTCTGAAATAGGCGAAACACGTGTCACAGTTTGTAGCACAATACGTGGAATAATCTAAGTTATTTTGTATTACTTTTTTATGCTTATTTATTGAAAAAACTTTCACATAAAATTAAAAGTTGATGACAGTTCCCACAAAAAATAATTGAAAACGTAATTGCACTTAAAAGTCAAATGGAAAAGTTTCACCATTTTTATGTTTGGTTCCCTTAAAGACTCATATATTCCTAAAAATAAGCTCCGTTTGGCGAATTAGTGAAGTTAATTTATTCTGATTAATTTGATAAATATGCATTGGATTGTAACATGGAAAATTGCTAATTTTGTTTTGATAAAATGTGCAATTAATTTATACCATTTTGCATGTGAAAAATGATTATTAGCAAACTTAAACATTATTTCAAAAATTAAGTAATTTACAATTTAAAACTGCAGGGCTGTCGATATATGCGCCGAGGTCGATTTATGCTACTATGAAAAATGATTGTTAGCAAACTTGAACATTATTCCAAAGATTTAATATTTTACGAAATTTCTGTCACTACGAAAAAAATTGTCAGCAAACTTAAACATTATTCCGAAAATTAGGTAATTTACGAGGTATATTTCTGCTAATAGGAAAAATAATTGTTAGCAAACTCAACATTATTCCAAAAATTAAATAATTTACAATTTAAATACTACAGGGCATGCTGTCGATATATGCCCCGAGATATATTTATTTTATTTTTAGAATTTCTGGCTTATTCAATAAATAGGTTTGTAATTTTCTGACTTCTTAAAAATGCAACAAAAATCCCCCCGTTGAGGTCAACGGGCTTACAGCTAGTTATCTTTCAAAGTAACTGAATGATCATACTATGCTTTTAATATGCAACATAACTATCATTATGATTCTATTTTGTTATTGTATCTGTGTGTTATCTCATTCGCCTGATCATTTCACATATGGCCTGTGCATTTTAATGTTTTGACTTGTTATTGTTTGTTCCACGTGAACCCCGGTTGAAAAACATTAATCTAGAGAACTGAAAGCAGTCAGACGATTTTATTATAATATCAGGATAGGCATTGACCATATATTTCTATTTACTAACCGCACATAATGAATTCCTTTTTCAAACGTATTTTATTAAAAACCTGTTTTAAAATTTTATAAATGATCGGATACAATTTTCTGCTTATTTATTACGGGTCGATATGCGCACTTATTCTCATATTTTCATATATTTGTTTTCCCTCTATTCCAATGTGATTGTGCATTTCCTTCCTCATTTTCCTATAATATGTATTTATTCCATTTCCATTGTAAAGTGGATTAGTTTACTTGAATTGTTAATAGTATGATATTTTTTCTCACGGGTTATCTGACCTGTAAGTTATTAAACTGAAAAAAATATATTTAAAAAAAATTATGGGCTTTTCCCTTAGGACTGAATATTAAAAATGCGGTTGACTATGAAAACTGTAAATTTTGAAGTTGGTCACCCAGTTGCTAAGACAAACCACACATTAGATATCATATATTGCTTTAAAAAATGCTTTTTTTTATTAAACTGTAGCAGGAGGTGGCAGGTTCTTGGCCTTAGAAAGAGGGCTGTGACTGTTATTAGGAAATAAAATCATGCCACGGTATTCAATTTCGTTACTTGATTACAAAAATATTATACATGTAGTAGAATCTTCGTCATTCAATCTTGAATTTTTAGCTAATTAAACATTAAATCATGTTTACAACTTATGGCCAGACAATTTTCAATAAAAGTTAATTATATTAAAAAATAAAAGAACACTTGTACTTATTCCACAATTATTTATTAGGATCAGGACCGGATTCGCTTACCATGAGCATTTTCAATTGAATTTGAATCGTTCAAACTTTCTACACTCTCACTCGTTTTATTACTAATGACCCGGGTTTCGCCTTTCGGCATCTTCAGGTGTTCAAGCGCACAGATGAACTTGAACTGACCAACATAACTGACAGAACTGACTGAACTAACAGTTCATGTTCATGCGTGTGCTAGGAACGCCCGAAGATGCTGAATTTGACCGATTCAAATTTAATATTGAAATTGCAATAAGTATTGACAGTTAAACACCTTAAAAGTGAAACGTTATTTAACATATAGTAATATTTTAAAACTGTGATCCAACTTGTTAATTTTGGTTGGATTATCAGGTTTCAGATAACTTTGTGCTTTATCTAGGGGGAATAATACTGTACTGAGTATTCTCAACAATCTTGATTAATAAATTACATCTTATTACAATTTTTAGAACTCGTCTCGACACTCGACGCTTATCAAATGACCCTGGCTTCGTGTGGGATAACTCATTCCTTGGCTGTGAACGACTGGGGACAAACGTTCAGTTGGGGCTCCAACTCTCACGGGCAATTGGGATTGTCGGCCGGTCAGCCTCAGCAGCCCACACCGAAGATTGTGAGGGCGCTGGCAACTCAGCAGGTCGTCCAAGTCTCCTGTGGCAGCTACCACTCTCTCGCCCTTATGAGCAGTAAGTAAATATTAAAACTATTTGGGATTTTCCCTCAGTAGACTGACAACTTCTGTGGAAGCTCAGTTGCTGTACTGCCGTCTTTTTCAGAAAATGAGAAATTATTCCAATTTTTTTTATCAAAAATATGTGCTAGGACTTATTTTCGGGGATGTTTTACATTTCAAGTACAACAATTTATATGTGAGAATTATATAATTATTAATTATCGTATAGTATTTCTTGTCTAAGTACCCTGCTTGTAGTGAACAATAAGCTTAAATGCAATAGCACTTTTAACAACTTCATTATCTTCACATTCTTTCAACTAGGCCTTTTTTTCGGGGGCTGTCGTACTTTCTGGGAAACACGGTATGTACTATTATATCTGGTTTAAACACATTCACTTGAGAATGAAAACGCATAGTCTCTCGTTTTCAAAATTTCATATGCCCATTTTAAAAAATGGATGTATGGAGCTTGGGTGGGCTTGATGTTGCTTTATGCACATCAAATTATCAGTCAGCACCGCTGAAAACTACTACAATTATCATCTCATGCTGGCCATATGTAGAATATTATTTACGAATGAGGACTCTTCGGCTTAAACATTTTTGAGGTTATATTGTAATACACATTCAAGTTTGAGGAGATATCAACATCATAAAAATGAATTGAAAGATTCCACCAGTTCAAAAAAAAATATTAGTACATAATGTCATTTCTCACCAATGTGAAGTAATTGAATGTTTACTATTTTTCAAGATGGCGATCTGTACTCGTGGGGAGCAAATTCATTTGGCCAACTCGGTCTGGGAACGTTTTCGGTGAAGGAGGACAAGCCTACTTTAGTATCTTCATTAGCAGGAGTGCCTTTTGCTTACATCGCTTGCGGGGGATATCACACGTTTGCCTTATCAAAGTAAGTTATATTTTTTCACCTCAGTGTTAACCTGTCATTTTTAATTTAAATCTACTGTGTGACCGCTATACCAGTGCGTGCGGGACCGTGGCGCTGCATGCATTTCCGGTATAACAGTCGCAAAAAAAAGATTGCCAGAATTTGAAAATCTTTATTCCCTAATAATACTCAAAAAAATATATACGTTTTTAATATAAATAGTAAATGAGTTTCAATATGTACTATGGTTTGCCTTGATAATTTATATCTGTTTTTAAAACCATTAAAAGACTTGGACAAAGCGTCGGTATTTCTTTTCTTAGTTTGTAAAAAGATTGAACTCTGCCTGATGGCAAAATCAAAATCGTCTATTATGCTAGTTTTTTTTCATAGCCTATGTTTTGTGAGTGATTTTATAAGCTTGTCTCCTGTATTGACCATCTTTTTTATATTTTAAATTGTTCTTACACTCACATCTATAATTAACAAAAATGGAATAGCAAAAGAGAGCTGTTTTGGAAAAGGCCATTAGGATTCGTTCATATTTTAAAATAAGCCATTTATATATTGCTAAAAATATTTAATATACAAAGTGTGTATAAAAAACAGTTATTTTATTATTTATTGTTAAAAAAATAAAATAATACTTTGACTCGCAATTAAATCAAAGTTTATAAATTTCCGAATTTTTTAAAATTGGGGATTTTTTTTAGAAGTTGGTAATACAGTGATTTCATAGCTGTCATTTTTGCAATTCGTTCATTTGCTTTTCCAGTGGAATTAATGGTGATCCGTTTAACTTTTATTCTTTACAAAACTTAGTTACATTGGCGATGATATTTTTAGCTTGAGAGCGCCAAGGTTTAGACATGATTGAAGCGATAATCAGTATGATGACTGCACGACTTTTCAATACAGACTAAGCTCGTGGACTAAGTGAGGTAAGTAGAATGCGCTTTGCGGAGGGGGGTTGCATATTTAGTTTCAACGGTCATCGCATTTCCGTGCGCAAACTTATAGAAGTCAGAGTCTATTTATACAATTTGAGTGTCGTGCCAACTGGAAAATGAAAACATCGTCCCTAAGAATATAAAAGCCCTTACATGCACATGTAAAAAAAGTTATGTTTTCAGAGTACAGTAGAACCTCGATTCTACGTTTTTCAAAGAACCGTAATAAATGAACGAATAATGCGGGAAACCGATAATGCGGGAAATCTTAAAATAATACCAAAAAAATGTTTGATTTTCAAAAAACTTATTTATTTATTTAACTAAATGCGATGTAAAAATATTTGAGCGAAAACAAAATATAATACAAAAACGGTCAATCGAGATAATAATTGGGACGGGACGATAATATTTAGATGATAGATCAAGGAAATCAGTAAATCGGGGAATGATAAACGTGGAATTATTAAATATTGTTATGAAGGGGTCTTGGTCAAGTAAAAAATAAACGATCCATGCAAAAAAACGAAGATAGCGAGAACAGTAGATCGAGGTTCCACTGAAAAAAACGTGAAACGAAATGTGAGGCAAAACTATTTATGAAAAATATTCAACGAAAACGGTCAATCGGAATAATATTCGTGAAGGGACCAAAATATTTATAAATCGGGGAACGATTAATGCGGGATTCTTTTACATTGTTCTTATGGGTGTTTGGCCGGGACTATGAAAAATAAACGATCCATGCGGGAAAACGAACAATGCGAGAACGGTAGATCGGGGTTCCACTGTACACATATTCCCATATAATTTTTTTTCTTTACATATACAAAATAAAATAAAAACATAATGAAGCCAACAGTGAATTATTTTATTTATTTAAATATTTATCAAGTGATTTTTGTATGACAGCTCTTTTTTCTCATTATAAATAAGTTTATAGAAAGCAATTGCATCCTGCACCGCTTTACGTACTTTTGTAAATCGTTCAGTATTACGATCTTGTGCTTCTATGCCATACATTCATCTGTCTATCGTCAATTCTTTCAATTTGTTAGTTATAAATTCAGTTACAAAATCAATAGAAATCGATGTATGAAACAAATGGAAATACTTAATTTTTTAGAGGACTGCGCAAGTAGAGGACCTACTGTATTTATTATTCTGTAATACTTGCAAAAGATCAAGAAGTGCGGGAATGATAGATAAAATAACATAAGACTTGCCGAAACAATCAATTGTGTTGATTGATATTTACATAATTATTGATTTTTGGAAAACTGTCACATTGTTTTTTTTTTGTTTGTTAAGGTCAGGTGCCGTATACGGTTGGGGTAAAAACACATGCGGGCAGCTCGGTCTCAACGATGGGGAGAATCGGTGTTACCCTTCACATCTTAAGAGTCTGCGTAGCATTAAGGTATGTAGACTACTACTACTATGCTAGTGAAATTAGTTATTATCAAAATTTTAGACATCACAGAAATTCATGCATTTATCACATTATCACAAATACATACAGATATTGATCTTAAAATCAATTTACGAAAGTATCTTTTCGGGATTTGAGCCCGTGGGTAATGTAAGCAAAGAAGACAAACGCTCAAGAGTGTCAATCACTTATCTCCTGAACTGGCAAATACCGTAGTGCAAAGTAGATTGGTTTATTAGCTGTTGCGTTTTTGACATCTTGTTTCTTTATACAGATTTGTCAAATATCTTGCGGAGAAGAGTTTACAGTATTTTTGACGCTCGACGGTGGAGTATTCACATGTGGGGCTGGAAGGTACGGCCAACTCGGACACGGAGACCAAAAAGATGAAATGTTACCGAGAAAGGTAATTTTTGCGCCAATAATTTAACTGAATAAAGTAAGTCCTCAACTTACGCGATTAATTCGTTCCGAAGGTTTTCGCGTAAGTCGAACAAACCTTATATTTGAGAAATTTTATATGATATGTGTCAGTTTAAAATGATAGTTGAAAACATAATAGAACTACGTGTATAAATAATCAATAAAACAATTGTTTATAGATAATAATATTATTTATTCAGTAATGTATATAAATCGGTTTATTCAGCTTTATGTAGATTACTTATTAAAATACTGGTCCAATTTTGTTTGCCTTGTAGCTCTTTTCTTCATAAATGATTGTATAGCATGAAATAGCATCATGCACGGCTTTTGAAACTCTTGCAAATCGTTCTAAAAAAGTGTCTTTATTGTCAAATCGTCGAGTTCCACTAAAATTTCGTTACTCATTTTTGTTGAATAACTGTCACTTACATTGATGAAATCCTCTTCATTCTAGATTCAGTTCTTTGGTCAAGTTTGCCTATTTATTCTAATTGGGATATATATGAACGATCTGGCATTTTTTTCCAATATAATCCCGTTTCGTCTACGTTAAAAATTTGTTGTGGCAGATAACCGTCATCTTTTATGATATTTGCTAAACTCTTGATAAAATTCGTAGCCCCCTCTAAGTCTGCACTGGCAGCTTCACCAGTCATAATTTTCACCGGCCTTTCTCGAATTGGCTTATAATTTTATTTTTCGTCTCCATAGTAATGGCACGTCTACTTCTTTTATCACTGTTTGGCATTGTCAAGGGTTATGGATTAATGTTGTGAAGGAAAAAATCGAGCGCGACACTTGAGTAAGCAATCTCAATCAGTCAATCCAGACTAAACAAAATGCATTGTTCGGTATGTCGATGACGGAGAAGGGGTATTTGCACATGCGTGCTGGTGCTGTTTTTTCTCTTTCTTACTCCCGTATACTAATTTATGTAATCAAACACCGCAGAGGAAATAAAGATCAGCAAAGTAAAAAAAAATTTTTTTTTTAAATCGCGTAAGTCCGAAATCGCGTAAGTCGAGGACTTACTGTACTAGTTTTTCATTTTATAAAAATCATTTTGTTTTTTCATTTGCTCCTTGTACGCATTCAATGAATCTTCAAAAAATTCAATTGTGTATTTCAGAAGCTTCGGGTTATAATGAAAAACTACAAATCATAATTATTTTTAAAAATATTTGTTTGCTTTTCTCTGGAGGTATGTCCTTCTCAATGGTAGATTTCTGTTTTTAAAAATTGAAAAAGAGTGCATTATTCTTTTGTAAATATATGGTATTTGTATTGTCCTTGGTCTTTGATGTACAAATATTATATAATGAAACTGTAGTTAAGGGTATACAGTGGTATACACCCTCTATTACATACACTCATAGAAATAACATATACACTCTGGTTAGATCAAAAAAATATGGTAACATACAGTATAATGGGAATATGATATAAGATTTTATTATGGATGCACAATATTGTACAAAGTGTGCTCAACTGTATACCCTCTGCAAATATTATGACCACAGCACTAATTATAATGAAACAATTTGTATCTCACATATTTCTTTTTTCATTTAACACACTATGAGCGGGCTATGCTAATAGCTCACTGGTGCGTGCAGCGGGCGAAAATCTAAGGCAGATGAAAAAAAAGCAAATTTTACAATAATCACTCTATCTTCTAAGCCAAGGGTTATTTTTTATTGAAATTTTGAATGCATACTAAACATTTGCAGCTGCCTACTTCTGCATTTATTTTTTCAACAAATAATTTAATGTTGCATAAGAATATTACAGTTATAACACATTCACTTTCGTAAATTTTCTGAAGCAATTTTTTGAAAGATTAAAAATATGTAAATAAAATTTACATAGATAATACACATAGGTTGTATTTCTAACTGAAATTCCAATACCGATTTTAAATTTAAATTGGGGTGGATTTCAGAAATTCAATCCACATGTGTTAAGTTTTTTTGACACGCACATGTACAACGCGTGATACATAATACAAGTGCATGGCTTACAAAGTCTCGCTTTTTTGTTCACTCAACAGAAGGGTAACCTAGTGTTAGAAGAAAGCAAGTATATTTTTGGTATCTTCATAAGAATTAATATCTACATTCCTAAAACAAATGACCAAATATGTTTTAAAGACTTCATTACAGTAGCTGAGATATCGTTTTTTCACACACAAAAAGAAATTTAAATGCAAGAAGACAGACATACTTTAACACACTCACAGTCCCTTTACTATCACTAATTATCAAAACCTACAATACAACACACAAAATCTCATAAAAAAATTGCAAGAGTATATCGACTGTGGAAAGGAAAAAGGACGTAACCCTCAATTTTCCAAAACAGCTTTTTTTCGATAATCACAATGTATGACACACATTCTATCAAAAGGATGGAAGCTGAAGATGCCGAATAAGTATCTAAATTTAGCTTTTAAGTTAGAAAAAGATGACCTTGTAAAAAATTAAAACCAAGAAAAAACACTGAAATAAAGGTTTTTCCAAGACAATTTCTTTAATTAATATTAGGTTATGTCAATTAAACACCAGTTTAGAAGTATCCGTGCACTTCAAGGTTGTGTATAATTCATAATTTGCATATGTCACAAAATCATCAAAACACGTTTTTAGCGCCTCCTGTAAAATTTGATATGTGTGGGTTACGTCCTTTTTCCTTTCCACAGTCGGTATGTATGTGATTCATATAATATGAAGTGTCAGTGCGTAAAGGAAACGGAAGTATTATTATTTTTTTGTTGATGTTTGTGTAAGCTGTAAATGTCCTCAAGAGATTGGTATATAATAATCATATGAAATAGTTGAGTAGATATACCTAATCCAGCTTTAAAGCGGATCCGGCGCAAAAGGTAGAACTACCTTTCCCGCTCTTTGTGTGTTAAGATCATTAATGGCTGATTGAGTACTTTAACTGAAGGCACTTTGTTTGACTAATATTTGGACTGCATTATGCGTTTTTTGACTGAGCAAATTATTTGTCCTATTCCAATAAGCTATGACGCTTGGGTGTTATATTAATAATTTTCATTTTTTTTATATTCAATGTTTTTGTCATATTTGATTGATATCTATACATCAAATTATGGGGGTGGTGGAGCCGAGCTCCAATTTCCCTTTCATCTGGTGTATTTTGATGTTGCTTTTCCCGCGTAGCGTCCTGGATTTACCTGGGCGTAGGCGGGTGCGTGGTCTTTGGTTTTTGTTTTGTTTTTGTGGTGGTATTAGTTCTCATTCGTAGGCATTACATGTGACACTAGAATTTATTTTTACCTATTTATAGGTGATGGAATTAATGGGCTCGGCAGTAGTGCAAGCAGCTTGCGGTCGACGGCATTTAGTTGTCGTTTCTGGCGGTGGGCGAGTGCAGGCATGCGGATTAGCTGCTTCGGGACAGTTAGGAAACGCTTCTCCTTACATCCCCTATGTCAGCTTTCCGAGGGATGTAAACGCCGCTTGGCTGGTGAGTTAATTGATCCAGTAATTATTTTATCCTTTGATTAATAATTATTTTTACATTTTAATTTGAAGCCATTACCGACTAATGCGGACAAGAGGGTGTATGATAAAATTGAATATATGATATACAGAAGGTTTCTTGAATGCATTTTAGTGACAAAATAAACTAATGAATTTTCTATGATTAAATTACACATATATCTATGGCTCAGTTTCATAGTGCTATAACTAGAGATGTATGAAGTCAAAGATAATGATAAATAGGAACTAACTCAGGTCGCATTGGTCTGAAAATTAACACTAGTAAGACCAATGTGATGTGTAACCAAAACTGTCATGACTCTGATAGGACCCTTACTAGCGCGGGACAGATCATCGAGAGGGTTGACAGCTTCAGATACCTCGGCGTACTTATCCCCGAAGACGGTAGTACAAAAAAGGAGCTCGCCATTCGTTTAGGAATGGCTGGAGCAACATTCAACTCAATGCGGACTGTCTGGGACACACAGCTGTACTCAATTAAAATCAAATACCACTTATTCAACGCTTGCATTCTGCCGGTACTGCTTTACGGTTGCGAATCATGGCACATGACGAAGACTCGGAAAAACCGTATACTGAGCTTCGAGAACAGATGCTTGCGTCGGATAATGGGGGTGAGATGGTTTGATTTTGTGAGGAATTCAGAGATAAGGGAGCGTACAAGACAGCGTCCCGTCACGTCAGTGGTTATGGAGAGACGTTGGAACTGGCTGGGTCACGTGCTGCGGATGCCTCCGGAAAGCCTCAATCCTGCCTGCCTTTTCTTTCGATCGGTGGGATTTCGGCGTCCCGGATGTCCGTCGGGTACTATCCATAGGATGTACTCGGCGGAACTGAGGGATGCTGGCATGTCATGGGAGGAAGCAAAGCAATAGGCGGGAGACAGGGAAACATGGAGGTGCCGCGTGGTGGCCATACGCTCCACATAGGGAGCGAACATGGCCAAAGAAGAAGAAGAAGAACTAGAGATTGGTAGTTTTGAGATATGGGTGACCAAGATATGCTGATGATGCATTTAAATTGAGTTGTAATAAAGTGATAAAGTCTCATCTTTTTGGTGAATCATTTATTCTCATCTCAATTCAATTAAAATTTA
>CM062830.1:17575238-17627738 GCA_031772345.1 Himalopsyche anomala
GCCAACTGGAAAATGAAAACATCGTCCCTAAGAATATAAAAGCCCTTACATGCACATGTAAAAAAAGTTATGTTTTCAGAGTACAGTGTAACCTCGATTCTACATTTTTCAAAGAACCGTAATAAATGAACGAATAATGCGGGAAACCGATAATGCGGGAAATCTTAAAATAATACCAAAAAAATGTTTAATTTTCAAAAAACTTATTTATTTATGTAACTAAATGCGATAAAAATATTTGAGCGAAAAAAAAATGTAATACAAAAACGGTCAATCGAGATAATAATTGGGACGGGACGATAATATTTAGATGATAGATCAAGGAAATCAGTAAATCGGGGAATGATAAACGTGGAATTATTAAATATTGTTATGAAGGGGTCTTGTTCAAGTAAAAAATAAACGATCCATGCAAAAAAACGAAGATAGTGAGAACGGTAGATCGGGGTTCCACTGAAAAAAATGTGAAACGAAATGTGAGGCAAAACTATTTATGAAAAATATTCAACGAAAACGGTCAATCGGAATAATATTCGTGAAGGGACCAAAATATTTAAACGATAGATCGAGGAAAACCGTAAATCGGGGAACGATTAATGCGGGATTCTTTTACATTGTTCTTATGGGTGTTTGGCCGGGACTATGAAAAATAAACAATCCATGCGGGAACAGTAGATCGAGGTTCCACTGTACACATATTCCCATATAATTTTTTTTCATTACATATACAAAATAAAATAAAAACATAATGAAGCCAGCGGTGAATTATTTTATTTATTTAAATATTTATCAAGTGATGTTTGTATGACAGCTCTTTTTTCTCATTATAAATAAGTTTATAGAAAGCAATTGCATCCTGCACCGCTTTAGGTACTTTTGTAAATCGTTCAGTATTACGATCTTGTGCTTCTATGCCATACATTCATCTGTCTATCGTCAATTCTTTCAATTTGTTAGTTATAAATTCAGTTACAAAATCAATAGAAATCGATGTATGAAACAAATGGAAATACTTAATTTTTTAGAGGACTGCGCAAGTATAGGACCTACTGTATTTATTATTCTGTAATACTTGCAAAAGATCAAGAAGTGCGGGAATAAAGGATAAAATAACATAAGACTGGCCGAAACAATGAATTGTGTTGATTGATATTTACATAATTATTGATTTTTGGAAAACTGTCACATTGTATTTTTTGTTTGTTAAGGTCAGGTGCCGTATACGGTTGGGGTAAAAACACATGCGGGCAGCTCGGTCTCAACGATGGGGAGAATCGGTGTTACCCTTCACATCTTAAGAGTCTGCGTAGCATTAAGGTATGTAGACAGTATATCTATGCTAGTGAAATTAGTTATTATCAAAATTTTAGACATCACAGAAATCCATGCATTTATCACATTATCACAAATACATACAGACATTGATCTTAAAATCAATTTACGAAAGTATTTTTTCAGGATTTGAGCCCGTGGGTAATGTAAGCAAAGAAGACAAACGCTCAAGAGTGTCAATCACTTATCTCCTGAACTGGCAAATACCGTAGTGCAAAGTAGATTGGTTTATTAGCTGTTGCGTTTTTGACATCTTGTTTCTTTATACAGATTTGTCAAATATCTTGCGGAGAAGAGTTTACAGTATTTTTGACGCTCGACGGTGGAGTATTCACATGTGGGGCCGGAAGGTACGGCCAACTCGGACACGGAGACCAAAAAGATGAAATGTTACCGAGAAAGGTAATTTTTGCGCCAATAATTTAACTGAATACAGTAAGTCCTCAACTTACGCGATTAATTCGTTCCGAAGGTTTTCGCGTAAGTCGAAGAAACCTTAAATTTGAGAAATTTTATATGATATGTGTCAGTTTCAAATGATAGTTGAAAACATAATAGAACTACGTGTATAAATAATCAATAAAACAATTGTTTATAGATAATAATATTATTTATTCAGTAATCTATATAAATCGGTTTATTCAGCTTTATGTAGATTACTCATTAAAATACTGGTTGTAGCCCTTTTCTTCATAAATGATTGTATAGCATGAAATAGCATCATGCACGGCTTTTGAAACTCTTGCAAATCGTTCTAAAAAAGTGTCTTTATTGTCAAATCGTCGAGTTCCACTAAAATTTCGTTACTCATTTTTGTTGAATAACTGTCACTTACATTGATGAAATCCTCTTCATTCTAGATTCAGTTCTTTGGTCAAGTTTGCCTATTTATTCTAATTGGGATATATATGAACGATCTGGCATTTTTTTCCAATATAATCCCGTTTCGTCTACGTTAAAAATTTGTTGTGGCAGATAACCGTCATCTTTTATGATATTTGCTAAACTCTTGATAAAATTCGTAGCCCCCTCTAAGTCTGCACTGGCAGCTTCACCAGTCATAATTTTCACCGGCCTTTCTCGAATTGGCTTATAATTTTATTTTTCGTCTCCATAGTAATGGCACGTCTACTTCTTTTATCACTGTTTGGCATTGTCAAGGGTTATGGATTAATGTTGTGAAGGAAAAAATCGAGCGCGACACTTGAGTAAGCAATCTCAATCAGTCAATCCAGACTAAACAAAATGCATTGTTCGGTATGTCGATGACGGAGAAGGGGTATTTGCACATGCGTGCTGGTGCTGTTTTTTCTCTTTCTTACTCCCGTATACTAATTTATGTAATCAAACACCGCAGAGGAAATAAAGATCAGCAAAGTAAAAAAAAATTTTTTTTTTAAATCGCGTAAGTCCGAAATCGCGTAAGTCGAGGACTTACTGTACTAGTTTTTCATTTTATAAAAATCATTTTGTTTTTTCATTTGCTCCTTGTACGCATTCAATGAATCTTCAAAAAATTCAATTGTGTATTTCAGAAGCTTCGGGTTATAATGAAAAACTACAAATCATAATTATTTTTAAAAATATTTGTTTGCTTTTCTCTGGAGGTATGTCCTTCTCAATGGTAGATTTCTGTTTTTAAAAATTGAAAAAGAGTGCATTATTCTTTTGTAAATATATGGTATTTGTATTGTCCTTGGTCTTTGATGTACAAATATTATATAATGAAACTGTAGTTAAGGGTATACAGTGGTATACACCCTCTATTACATACACTCATAGAAATAACATATACACTCTGGTTAGATCAAAAAAATATGGTAACATACAGTATAATGGGAATATGATATAAGATTTTATTATGGATGCACAATATTGTACAAAGTGTGCTCAACTGTATACCCTCTGCAAATATTATGACCACAGCACTAATTATAATGAAACAATTTGTATCTCACATATTTCTTTTTTCATTTAACACACTATGAGCGGGCTATGCTAATAGCTCACTGGTGCGTGCAGCGGGCGAAAATCTAAGGCAGATGAAAAAAAAGCAAATTTTACAATAATCGCTCTATCTTCTAAGCCAAGGGTTATTTTTTATTGAAATTTTGAATGCATACTAAACATTTGCAGCTGCCTCCTTCTGCATTTATTTTTTCAACAAATAATTTAATGTTACATAAGAATATTACAGTTATAACACATTCACTTTCGTAAATTTTCTGAAGCAATTTTTTGAAAGATTAAAAATATGTAAATAAAATTTACATAGATAATACACATAGGTTGTATTTCTAACTGAAATTCCAATACCGATTTTAAATTTAAATTGGGGTGGATTTCAGAAATTCAATTCACATGTGTTAAGTTTTTTTGACACGCGCATGTGCAACGCGTGATACATAATACAAGTGCATGGCTTACAAAGTCTCGCTTTTTTGTTCACTCAACAGAGGGGTAACCTAGTGTTAGAAGAAAGCAAGTATATTTTTGGTATCTTCATAAGAATTAATATCTACATTCCTAAAACAAATGACCAAATATGTTTTAAAGACTTCATTACAATAGCTGAGATATCGTTTTTTCACACACAAAAAGAAATTTAAATACAAGAAGAAGACAGACATACTTTAACACACTCACAGTCCCTTTACTATCACTAATTATCAAAACCTACAATACAACACACAAAATCTCATAAAAAAATTGCAAGAGTATATCGACTGTGGAAAGGAAAAAGGACGTAACCCTCAATTTTCCAAAACAGCTTTTTTTCGATAATCACAATGTATGACACACATTCTATCAAAAGGATGGAAGCTGAAGATGCCGAATAAGTATCTAAATTTAGCTTTTAAGTTAGAAAAAGATGACCTTGTAAAAAATTAAAACCAAGAAAAAACACTGAAATAAAGGTTTTTCCAAGACAATTTCTTTAATTAATATTAGGTTATGTCAATTAAACACCAGTTTAGAAGTATCCGTGCACTTCAAGGTTGTGTATAATTCATAATTTGCATATGTCACAAAATCATCAAAACACGTTTTTAGCGCCTCCTGTAAAATTTGATATGTGTGGGTTACGTCCTTTTTCCTTTCAACAGTCGGTATGTATGTGATTCATATAATATGAAGTGTCAGTGCGTAAAGGAAACGAAGTATTATTATTTTTTTGTTGATGTTTGTGTAAGCTGTAAATGTCCTCAAAAGATTGGTATATAATAATCATATGAAATAGTTGAGTAGATATACCTAATCCAGCTTTAAAGCGGATCCGGCGCAAAAGGTAGAACTACCTTTCCCGCTCTTTGTGTGTTAAGATCATTAATGGCTGATTGAGTACTTTAACTGTAGGCACTTCACTTGACTAATATTTGGACTGCATTATGCGTTTTTTGACTGAGCAAATTATTTGTCCTATTCCAATAAGCTATGACTCTTGGGTGTGTATTAATAATTTTCATTTTTTTTATATTCAATGTTTTTGTCATATTTGATTGATATCTATACATCAATTATGGGGTGGGAGCCGAGCTCAATTTCCTTCATCTGTGTATTTGATGTTGCTTTTCCCGGGTGGTATAGTTTCATTCGTAGCATTACATGTGACACTAGAATTTATTTTTACCTATTTATAGGTGATGGAATTAATGGGCTCGGCAGTAGTGCAAGCAGCTTGCGGTCGACGGCATTTAGTTGTCGTTTCTGGCGGTGGGCGAGTGCAGGCATGCGGATTAGCTGCTTCGGGACAGTTAGGAAACGCTTCTCCTTACATCCCATATGTCAGCTTTCCGAGGGATGTAAACGCCGCTTGGCTGGTGAGTTAATTGATCCAGTAATTATTTTATCCTTTGATTAATAATTATTTTTACATTTTAATTTGAAGCCATTACAGACTAATGCGGACAAGAGGGTGTATGATAAAATTGAATATATGTTGTATAATACAGAAGGTTTCTTGAATGCATTTTAGTGACAAAATAAACACTACAAAATTATATATATGGCTAATGAATTTTCTATGATTAAATTACACATATATCTATGGCTCAGTTTCATAGTGCTATAACTAGAGATGTATGAAGTCAAAGATAATGATAAATAGGAACTAACTCAGGTCGCATTGGTCTGAAAATTAACACTAGTAAGACCAATGTGATGTGTAACCAAAACTGTCATGACTCTGATAAGACCCTTACTAGCGCGGGACAGATCATCGAGAGGGTTGACAGCTTCAGATACCTCGGCGTACTTATCCCCGAAGACGGTAGTACAAAAAAGGAGCTCGCCATTCGTTTAGGAATGGCTGGAGCAACATTCAACTCAATGCGGACTGTCTGGGACACACAGCTGTACTCGATTAAAATCAAATACCACTTATTCAACGCTTGCATTCTGCCGGTACTGCTTTACGGTTGCGAATCATGGCACCTGACGAAGACTCGGAAAAACCGTATACTGAGCTTCGAGAACAGATGCTTGCGTCGGATAATGGGGGTGAGATGGTTTGATTTTGTGAGGAATTCAGAGATAAGGGAGCGTACAAGACAGCGTCCCGTCACGTCAGTGGTTATGGAGAGACGTTGGAACTGGCTGGGTCACGTGCTGCGGATGCCTCCGGAAAGCCTCAATCCTGCCTGCCTTTTCTTTCGACCGGTGGGATTTCGGCGTCCCGGACGTCCGTCGGGTACTATCCATAGGATGTACTCGGCGGAACTGAGGGATGCTGGCATGTCATGGGAGGAAGCAAAGCAATAGACGGGAGACAGGGAAACATGGAGGTGCCGCGTGGTGGCCATACGCTCCACATAGGGAGCGAACATGGCCAAAGAAGAAGAAGAACTAGAGATTGGTAGTTTTGAGATATGGTTGACCAAGATATGCTGATGATGCATCTAAATTGAGTTGTAATAAAGTGATAAAGTCTCATCTTTTTGGTGAATCATTTATTCTCATCTCAATTCTATTAAAATTTAATGCAACCTTGACAGAACTATAAAATAATATTTCAATTTGATACGAAACTGAGAGATTTTTTATATTTCTCTTTATTTCCATTTTTATCTTAATCTGTCTACCCAGAGAAAACTAGTAATTTTTTTCTAGTTGTACTTTTGTGTAACTATAGAAGAGAGGTATTCGAATATAATGGGTAATATGTCATTTTATGGAACTTTTTTAAAATCCACGTCCGCTTCCAATGTGTCCGCATGTGGCCTTCTAGTGGAGGTATCACAGAAGAAGGAGACGAAAAAACCGTGTGAAAACTGCTGCAGTTTTTAGTCGCATTCTCGTCACATGTAGAATACTTTTTACAGGCTGTGATTCTTACAAATAGAATAATTGTTTTGATATGTTTACAGCTGACTGATTCATGTTTATGATTGATATCATTTCTTTGTTTAGAATATTGGCAATGAAAATTATATATGCCGAGTATTTGCGGGAGGGGATAGATGCTTCGCGACTGTCACATCTACTTCTAAACCCTACGACAGTCGGCAACCGAAACACTCGCTTCAAATTCTCACCATCACTTCGCAAAAACTTACGCCTTGTCTCGAATTTGCCGAGGCAGATAGGGTAGATCAGGTAACATTACTATTATTGCGTACATTCCAGTGTTTTATGTCTTTTATTTCTTACCCATCAGTTAGCACAACATATGTACATGTTATTTACTTTATTCACTATTATTGTCATTCATAAAATATTATTCTTGCAAAACTGAACCCTGTAGAAAAAATATACTTAATCTTTCAGGGACTATCGATAGCTGCAATTATGAAGTATCATTGTATTGTTTATATTATCTTCATAAGAAATCATGATTAAAACTTTGAAAGCTGATAATGATTTTATTGTTTTTCATAAAGGCACAGATTTTGATTTTTATGCAATGTTTTCTTTTTGCTTTTTGTTATTGATTTTGAAAGGATTCTTTTTCTCGCCTAATGGTAAACATTTATTTTTCGTTTAAATTTGACAGATCAGACTTTATTTTAGTTTATGCCAAGATACATAATAAGAGAATATATACAGTTGATAAATAGCGGGATATATTTTAATAAGCCTTTTTATGATACCTTCTTCGTAGCTATAAATCATTCAGATTTATGGCCGATTGCTGTTCAATTGTAATTTAGTTGTCATGATTTTGAGGGCTCTCTCGTTATCACAGACACAAATTTTCAAAAAGAATTTAGTCACGCAGTTAGAACTTGTTAACAACTGCATAGAGATTTCAATAGGTCTTATATCTGACGGTGTAAACTTTCTACAATATTTATTCATAATAGACGTGTCATATTTACAATAATTATGTTTGGTTTTCAGGATACATTGTGTTATCTGGAAACGGTATTTAAATCATTAGCATCTCTTAACGCTTCATTCTTGACGGAGGATAATTTACATTACTGTTGCAATTCAAAAAACAGTGGAGTGAATCAGGATTCAGCCGAAGAAGTGTTCGGTATCATAGGTAGAATTGAAAATACAACCATCAAGGAAGTGGTGAGTATCACTGTCAATATTTTTTGATAATATTATTATTGTTACAAATTGTAAGTGGAGAAAAGTGAATTACTCCCCTTAGTAGGTTAACACTCACAGAAAGCTGAGACTAATCTGGCATTGGGAAATCTTTGATTACAGTTTAATTGTCATTGTAGGTAAATAGCTTTACGCACTATTTGTGTAATCACTTCCTCATAAGACCCCACATAAGATCTGTTGATTCTTATTTGATACAATACTGTCTGTCAAGCAGAGATGAGGTCATTTCATAAAATTGAGTATCTTAAACTAATAAGAAATTTAAATCCTTCATCTAAGTTTCTTTTAGCTATAAATCTTTCCCGAAAAATGGCTTTCAATTGTACGAATCTAGCAAATATATGACAAAATTTTAACTTTTTAAAATGTGACCAATCTTTTAAATACAAATGTGACCAATATTTTAATTAGTAATTAATGTCAATCCTGCCAAAACAAAATCAATGTTGCTTAATTTATAATTTTTTTATAAAATATTTATGGCGGTATGTTAACACAAGTAGTGTAGGTAGAAGATCCATTGACTGAGTTCTCCAGTATTCTCAATCCTGAATTATTATCACTGCTTATATTGCTGGCTGCGTGGTCAAGTGGTCAACGCTGTTGGTTTTGAACACGCAGGTCAATGGTTTTCAAATTCCACTACGGACAGTTTTTATTAAATTGATTTTTATTTTTACGTTTGAAGGCATAGATGTATGCGATTTCCTGTCTTCCTCTTACCAATTCTATCCTAAAAAAGAGAGTGAATAGTTAACCATTAGTCCTGTCCTAGCCCTATTCTTCTATCCATTCTATTTGAAAAAAAGTGGTCAAGTAACTGAGTAACAAGCAGTTCTCGTAATAAAACTTCTGTTGAGATACCTCCATTTTGAGGCCATGTGCACCCCATTGGGAGCGGACATGGATTAAAAAAATATAAATATTTGCAGCATTTATAATCAATTGAATTTAAGGTATTACACCTTAAAATTCCATATATATCAATTAATATAATTTTCAGATCTTGCAAAGTTTTACTGGCTCTGGTGGATTATTAGAATCGCTCAAACCTAATCCGCCCGATGCAGAAGCCCTCCGTTGTTTGTTGACACTTCCTTTCTATCATGAGATGTCGAATCCGAGAGCCTGGACACGATTGCAGATACCGTTTGCTGCAGCTATCGCACGCTTAAGGCCACCGTCTCACAAACTGCTAGCCGCCTGGTGTCATTCCATGTCCAGGGCTACCTTTGAAAGATTCATAGATATTTTTAAAAATGTAATTTGTTATTATCTTAAGTGCCCGGCTGTCATGGAGGCAAAGGTTGGTTGCATTGTCGTAAACAATTTGAAAATATTACTTTGAAAATGGTTTAATTATTATAAGTAACTAACTAGACCTTCACAGATCACTTGTTTGATTTAAAAGTAATGATTTACTACACACTATGTATTTTTAAAAAACATTGATTGCTCGACTTTAAATCTTAGATGTTTATAATTTTTCTCCGTGATATAAATACCCTATAGGTATGAGGAAGATATATCTGAAGTAACTCAATAAATTTATTTGCTATCATTTCTCATATGTAATGCAAATGTTATTCTTTTGCTATTTGATGATTGGCCAAATTTTCTAGTGAATTAGATCTGAAATGTGTTGTTGATTGATATATGATTTTCGTTTTATTTATTTAAGACATTGAATCATACTTTTGTTATAATTTCCTTAAATAATTACTGCCAACAACCATTGAAACCATCTAAAATTGAAACTGGTTTATAATTGAGCTATGACCTGAAAAAATCTGTAGTTCATATGGATTACGACATGATTAAGAAAATTTAAAGTTATCCCTTGTTAGCTGCTGGATGTTGAAAAAAGTAGCTAGAGAATTTATTTGAAAAATATGTCTTTGGAAATAGCTTTAGACTAAGGGTATAGTGAGATGCAGGTGACGCAGGGGAAGGCAACACAGAATTGGCAGGTGCAGGCAGGTGAGGCAGAAATGTGCGATCAGCGTATACGAATGATACATAATGGTGTAATTTTAAAATGTATATTTTCTTACAAAATGAAGTTCAATGTTAATGTTTTAACGAGTAATGAAAACAGTTCTCAGTTGTGTAAATAAATCTTCAAACTTCCACAAAACAAAACCTACCACTTGCACACAAAAACACTATTTGATCTCTGTAAATCATTGGTCAAGCAAGTGCCATATGAATAACACATCAACAATAATTAATAATGAATTCAATTAGTTTGTCTGTCATTTTGGCGACGCAATTAAAAGAACACGTCCATGATTGTACGAATGAAGCAGTAAACTGTGCTGCAATCACAACGGACCGCAGCACAGATGCCCGTATGTGTTGCACACACCTTAGTATTACCGTATGCGGTTCTGTGCTTCCGTGTGTAATACAAAATCCGCCCTGTCCTGAGTTGCACTGCGCTGTAACGTCTGCGTCTCAGCATTCTCTCAGTGACTTGAATTTCTGACCTAATAATAAATATTTCCAATAATTTCTTCAATAAATCATTTACATTCATATTTTCAATATTTTTTTCAGAGAATAGATTACGATACTAGAATCGTTCACATATTGAATGCATTGGAGAGTCTCAATAATATTAATAATTCTAATCCGGCACCCGGAAAAGCTCCTCCGGAGACATTCTACATTCACGAGCTGGGAGAAATGATTGACATTCGAAACGATTACATCTATTTCTTAACCGACGGTCAGGTAACTTGTTTCATTCATTACTTCAATGCATAATTTACTTTTAACACCGTGAAGATGTATAAAATTGCCTTATGTCTCTCTCAAATAGCCAACTCGTAGACCAACACATAGGCGAAAGAAACCGGTACTGCATATAAAAATATAACTGTTTGGGCTTTTATTCAACACTATCTCAATGCGAATTGACACATTTATTTTATTACATTCATTTAGTTGCAAAGACATATATAATCATGTTGTTCCTGAGAGATTACAGGATTTTAGTATTAAAGATTATTTCAGAGAACACGTTTGATCGCACTTTACTTACAAAACGTAACATTGTTACAATAGTATTGAAAGCAGTAACAATCCACAGCAAAAGCATATTTTTCCAACATGAATATAGCTGCAATATATTATCATACTTAAAATTATCAATATATTGCAGTCAAAACATGTGAAACAATTTTTTATTTTTATGGCTTACATACGGTTGCTGTTTTTAACAATATACGGTACTTGTTTATAATCACGGTGGCAGTGAATTATTAAAGAGAAAACAGCCTTGTGCCTAGGTATGAAAAATAAAATACCAAAATTTCAACGAAAAATATGCAAATACAGAGCTTCATAAAAATTTTAACAATGTTGTTCAGTTAAAGCTTGCACGAAAAATACTTTTTTTATTATTTATTTTCTAATTATTACACAGAGTCAAAAGTTTGTAATAGAGTATTACAAGAGTCTGTAATATACTTCATCTTTAGAGTTTACAATATAATTAATTAGTCATATTTATGCTTGTTTAAGATTTCTTATCTATTTGTATAAGATACAAATACTCATGTGAAATACCATCTGTGGTGATCCTATTATTAACAAGTATCGGAAATGCATGTTATTACTTTTCAACTGGATTTGTTCAATCGTTTTTACCACAGCATGGGATTGCCAAAATGCACCAATGATTCGTAAAGCGTGTACCAGTTTTTTAGCCAGTCACCGTTTTGAGTACCAATACATTTTCAGTTGACTAGTATGTTTCAATAAATAATAAATCAACCTTAAGGTCTTACGAAACGTAAATATCAATCATTGTTAATATTTATAACACATTGATTGCACTTTAACTATTTATTTAGGATTGAATAGTTTTGCTAATACATATATTTATTTCTCCTGCAGTCCGCCTTCTACTTATGCAATTATCCATTCTTATTGGACGCTCACTGCAAAACTAGTCTTTTAGAAGTGGATCAGGAGATTCAGATGAGGGCCGCGATGAACCAGGCGGTCACTCGAGCCATTACCAATCTTCTTTTCCAAGGAATCGCCAATCCCACTGATCAGCAATTTATCACTCTGAGTGTATCGCGAGAGCATATTGTGGCTGATACGCTCAGAGAATTGGCTCAGTATGGTACCAGTGATCTCAAAAAACCCTTGAAGGTATGAAACGACTATTATTATAAAAAATGTTTTTAAATGAGTTGTATTCAAAAGGACTGATTTTTTAAAATTGATTTTTCAATTTTTTCGATTTGTGGATTTCTGTTCGAAAGCATGAATATATATTATTTTCCAGTGTGGATCATATGACCTCCTAATGGAGGTATCTCAACAGAATTTTTCCACGAGAACTGCTTATTACTCAGTTGCTCAACCTGTCTTTTTTTCGAAGAGAGTAGGTATAGAAATGATAGGGTTAGGGCAGGACTAGTGGTAAGCTAATCGCTCTCACTACGCCCTGTTATTTTAGGATCGGAAGGGTGAGAGGGAATTTTTACACATATATATCCAAGCCTTCTAACAGAAATCGATAAATTGATTAAAATCGGTTGACCACTGTGCCATGAACCCAACACGGATATATGTGATGATTTAAATTTCTTCCCACCCAACCTATCCTAAATAAACACGGTGTAGGGAGAGCGAGCCACTAGTTATGTCCTAGCCCTCTGTCACTTGATCCCTAATATCTTCGAATGAATAGGAGTTGAGCAACAGAGAAACAAGGAGCTCTAGCAGAAATACTTCTTTTGATATAATCTCCATTAGAAGCCTTATAGGAGCAGGCATGGTTAAAAAAATGCTTTATTTAATTTTGAAAACAACCGTATTTCCTCGACTATAAGATGCATGTTTTTACCTGTTTTGAAATCTATGTATTCGGATTGTGTCTTACAATTGATGACAAGAAAATATATTCTCGAAAGACTGAGTAAACAATGATTCAGAAAAATCAGAGACTGGATCTGATGAAAATTCAAGCTGATGGTAAGAGAGTATCTAATATACATAATATAAATGTTTTATATTGTCATTATTTGACCTTTTTTTAAAGCATTGTTTTAGTTATATTTTAATTATTTGTATTTAAAAAATAGGGTCTTTAATGTTGAGAAAATACGGTGTATTAAACATTTACAAAAAGAATAAGTTCCTGCAGTTGGATAGTACAGTACAATTATTGACCCTATTCGTGTGGTAAATTTGTGATACGATAATTTCTGTGCATCGCATTGATAGATTTGAAACGCATTGCCAGCCACCACTGGTAATATCAACTTCTATTGTTGGTATCATTGACTTAATAAAATTTTTACTCTTCATTTATTGCATATTCTCTTTATATTGTTTCATTTGGTATTTGTAGGTAAAGTTTCACGGTGAAGAGGCAGAGGATGCAGGCGGTGTTAGAAAAGAATTCTTCATGCTTCTTCTCCGAGAGATCCTGGATCCGAAATACGGAATGTTTCGTCTTTATCCTGACACGCACTGCGTGTGGTTTTCAGAGGATTCATTCGAAGAGGAAGACATGTACTGTTTAATCGGTTAGAAAGAGAAATACTTACAATTGTTTAATTTTTATTTTATTAACACAAACATATAATGACTTTTTATTTACTCCCTTTTTTGCGATAATTATATGATAAGTAGGTTTCAAACTTATTTTATTGAAATTCAATTGCTCGGTGTTCAGAAGAACCAGGCAACATGGGATGTTTATTCTTACCGGGTTAAAATATTTCACATTCCCGTCGACAGTGTATTTAATTGTAGATCGTATTTGATTTTTCTTAAAAAAAATGTTACGCTTAAAAAGAAAACCACCTTCTTTTTCAGGTGTTATTTGTGGTTTAGCCATTTATAACTTCACTATTATAAATGTTCCTTTTCCGTTGGCTTTGTACAAAAAACTGTTAAACGCACCCATCAATCTGGGCGACTTAGCCGAACTCAGTCCTGTTCTTAGTAATTCTCTGCAGAGCCTATTGGACTATGACAAAAATGACGTTGAAGATGTACGTATTAATTTTTACTATTAATCATATTGTATAACCACAAGGCGGGTTGAATTTTATGAATTGTATTATTTGCATATTATAGTGAAAATTGGTATTGGAACAAATACTTCACCGTAATCATTATTTTATCTAAATTTTATTGGTAAAAATTCCAGTAATTAGACAAGTCACATAACACAAGTCATATAGCGAAATAGTTGTAAATGTTTTCAAGTTGTGATTATTATACACCTGCGGGGATGTTCTCAATTTTTTTAGTTTCCGTACCCGTAATTGTTACATTTATGTCAAACCAACCTAAAAAAGCTTGTACGCAACTAATACACAAGTCATTGTGTTTGTCGTATAGGATTAGAGCATTAGAGACCGGCTGTATTACTGTCCGGAGACTAATGAATTTAAGAATAGCCCTGCTGAGGTTGAAAGAACTCAGGCTTGACATTTTTTTTACTCAGACCTATTTATTTTTCACATTTATACTTTGGAAAAGTTATATAAACCGAAAATTTTCAATATACATAATTGTACTGATGAAAATTGTCTGTAATAAATTTTTTGTGTTTAGTGGCTTTCCCTATAAAAGTATCACTGATCATACTCTATTTTTATTGTAAATTGTTTTCAATTACACTTATTTCCTGTTGTAGTAATTGACCATCATATCTAGAACTCATCATTATTGCATATAAATCCTTCCAACGAGATGTATGTCGATGTTCCTATTGTACAATTTTCAGGTGTTCTGTTTAACATTCGAATTGTCCCGTGAAGTTTTCGGCGAAGTGAGAACCCACACTCTTAAAGACGGCGGAGGAAATATTTCCGTGACAAAAGAAAATAAAGCAGAATACGTGGAGCTATATTTAGATTTTATTTTCAATAAAGCAATAGAGAAGAAATTTCACGCTTTCAATGAAGGATTTTATAAAGTTAGTCATTCGAAAGTTTACCGTAATATTTTTAATAAATTTAAAGAAGTCTTTTGTCATCACCGTAAGACTTTGGTGGTTACAAAATTTTTCATGATTTTTCATTTAACAATTTATTAACCTCATGTTTTAAAAGTGTTAAGTATTCCATACTCTGTGGCAGTTGTCGATAATCAATCTTTTTTTAAATGAAATAGATGAAAGTAGATCATAAATCTTGTAGTAGTAATTATACAGTCATCAGACATGTGAGACCAGTTAATCGCTGGTTAAAATGACACATTGGGCGTAGCTTTCGGTTCCATTATTTTGAACTTATTTTTAATGTTATTTGAAGGTTTGCGGAGGTCGAGTTTTGAAACTTTTTCAACCTCATGAATTGATGGCTGTGGTTGTCGGAAACGAAGAGTACGATTGGAAAGCCTTGGAAGACGCGTCTGAATATCGCGGTGGATACACTTCCGCCGATCCGGCCATTAGATCGTTTTGGGAGGTGTTCCAAGAATTGACTGATCAGGAAAAGAAAAACTTTCTTCTCTTCCTCACCGGCAGCGATCGGATACCCATCCAAGGAATGAAAGCGATCAAAGTGAGTTTACAACAGTCTTACCGTTTATGATATTCTATACTACTATAATTTTTCTAGAAATGATAACTTTTGAATGCAGCTTGTTCTAAATAATTTTCATTTTCAGATAATGATTCAGCCAACCTCTGATGACAGATTCCTTCCAGTAGCTCACACATGTTTTAATCTTTTAGATTTGCCTAGGTATTCTACCAAAGAAAAATTAAAATATAAGCTACTGCAAGCGATACAGCAAACCGAAGGATTCTCTTTAGTTTGATACCTGATGGAAATTTTCCTTTTATTGTTTTGTATTTTTTTTATTTTCATACATGTTTTTTTTCTGTCCTTTGATAATAAATTTTCTATTTAAATTGCTGTCACAAGTAGATAATGATTAGACAAGTGTTCTTCAGCCTTTCAACATCAGCGGCCCGACAGACAGAAATGGGAAAAATATTCCGCAGACTGGCGCCAACCAGAAATAAAAACCAACGTTAGAAGAATTCTATTTATTAAATCTAGTGTTTAAAAATTACAATTTTCTTAGTGCAACATCTGCTGCTGCTTGTTTTGTAAGCAAAATTTGATTTACGTTGTTGCAGCATTGTTTCTGAGACGAAGCGCTGAATTAATGTCCAATCGATTTCTCTACTTGGTTTTTATTGTTGACATAGTTAAAATAGTCTTTTCACACAGATATGACATTGAAAAAAATGGCCAACAATTCGATAGCCTCATAGCTCAGAGATATCCAAAATTGAGATAATAATTTTATTTTATGTTTGGATACCAGAAAGACATCAATCAGATGACCATTCGATCAGTTTAACTCTTTCATGAGGATTTAGTTCACACCATTTTGCGATGCAAAAAGTGGAAGTTTTGTGGATAAATTCAATAAATTCTTATGGATCGGCGCCAGTCCTTGGAACACTGGTTGAAGATCACTAAACTAGATTATTGTTTCATCTCAAGTCTCAAATAAACTCCTACCTCTCTATATTGCAGTCATTTGAAATATTTAATTTTTTTATCTAATCATTTATTTCTTTTGATACCTTATACCAGTGATGCACAAGCTTTACCTTCTAGCGGGCCGCATAAAACAAATTATCGTGGTTTCGGGCCGCAAAGTACGCTCAATCTTTTTTTATACAGAACATATGTACGTTCCATGTAAAACAGCCTTAAGATCGTGTAAAAAAAGATGAAGTGAATAATAGGTTCCATTATATTATTTTGACCGTGTTATTTCGAAAATAAATAAGCCATGCAAAAAAAGGTTTATGAGTACGTGCTTATTAAAAATCGTTTCATTGTGAAATATTTATGTTTCATTTATATTCAAATCATAAGTTAATGTGTTCTTGGTCTTTGTTAATTTTTAACTATTTTATTTAATTTGACATAATACTTGTAAGCCTGTTCTATGAACCGATTTATTCTCCTTCATTGAAGAAAAAGTTTGCTTACATTTTTTTAATGAATGTTTTACGTGAAAAAAGTATGTTTGAGAAAGAGATTTAAGGGCCGCCACAAAATTCAAAAAGGGCCGCGTTTGTGCATCACTGCCTTATACGAATGATATTATTCGTTCAATTGGTATATTTTTATACTATCTCTCTTCATTGAGGATAAGGAACGTTTCAAATAGAACAAATTTTTCAACAATGTGTCATCTCATAATTAGTCTATGTATCCATATTGCTAAATGTGCTAGATACTTCAGGATTAAATCTTTCTTTGAGTTCCGATTGTTTTAAATGTATATCCCATAGCTGATCAAATTTTATGTGCAATTAAATGCTTATCGTTATACAGGCTTAATTTTTTTGACCATGTTCAACAAACAGGATAAAGGACAAAAAGTCTTTCTTAGAATGAGAGTAACGATATTTTATTCATTTGGTAGCATTGCCATTTTGTAGACATTATTTTAAACTTATACTTTTCTACACCATTGTTGCAGAACACTTGTAGATAGATGACTTATTTGTTTTGTTAAAAGAATGTGAGAGACATATAGGGCGCAGTGTAGAACAATTACACATTATGCACGGGTGATCGTACACAATTTTATGGTGACATTAATGACTGACCATCCCATAGCTTCCCTGTATTGTTTTTTTTTGTAATAATAAATTGAATTGATCAAAAAATATTTAGCAGAAATTATAACTTTAATCCGGCGACGACAACTAGTCTACAAAAATTGTGAAAATACCGTTCCCATATATTTATAACCACCAGCCGCCAATAAGAAAAATAACACCCTCCCCGTGCATAATGTGTTATATAACTTAATAGTTAAAACTTTTTTTTTTTCTAAAATCTTGATATTCTTGTCATTTGAAGTACATAATGTACAGTTAGTTGTGCCTGAAATTATTTTTCAGAAACTGATTTTATTATTGAAGAGCTCTGTAGTGATCACTCAAATGTTATTGTTAATTTGTCTCGTTTTGAATTGCATACATAATGTCCACAGACCATCAGAAAAATGTGATTATAGTTTTTAATAAAAAAGTTTTGTACATTTTTAGGTAGTGAAATAATATTGATATTATTGGGGTTCATTGAAAAAATTTTGCAGTGATGTATTTTTGTTATCACACAGGCAACACTCGTTTTAGTGACATTCATCAAGATGAACTTCATAAAATATTTTGATTCACCAAAAGTCACAGTTACTAAGAAAATAAAATGCCTTGCATAATGTGAATATACATAATGAACTAACTGTTCATGATTGTTGAAATAAATCTAGTTGATAAAAAAAAAACATTAATTTACATGTCAAGTAGCAGAGTAGCACCACAATCAAAAAAGTCTTATAACCAATGTTTGACATTGCTATTTGCAATTTTTTTTTTAAATAGTAGCCGTATTTTAGATAAATAGAATCGATACTTTAATGCAGTTAAACAGTTAGTAATTTATTTTTAAAAACGTGGGAGGATAGCAGTCATTGGTTCAGTGTTATGAAATGGCTGATAATGTATCTAAGCTCAAGTATGCTTAATAACCATATAAAACTAAACGTGTTGGAATGGAACTCGTTTTAAATTGAGGGCTGCGTTATACATTTTGTTTTTGAAATATTGAATGTCGGACATAATTAAATTACGTATATGTAAAAGTGTATGAACACTTTCGATATTATATTTTTTTAAAGGAATAATTTATTCAGTTGGTGATTTGATACCAATCTTTTTGGCTGTTTTTTTAGTCTGCATAAAGTCTTGATTTCGGATAATATCACTTCTACATTGCACTGTTACACAATTACACCGGCCAGTGCTTAGAAGCTTTTAAACCTTGGAAATGTTGTTGCAAGCCGTAAATTGTGTGTTTAGTATCTATATCAATAAATTATTAAGTCATAAAGCAAAGATTGGGAAAAAAATTTCTACTTGATTTGGGAAAATCTAGCAGTTATAAACTTTATGGAATATTGTTTGAAAGAGAACGTTAAAACGACTTATCTATAAAATAATAAGAAACAAAAGCGGAGTAACACGATAATACATATTTCTGACTACATCTTTTTGTTTGCTTACATTTTTTTTTATTTAATTAATGCTGCGCAGCTTACATGATGTTTAACAAGCTCCATAGATTTGCCATGAAAGTTTTTTTCCGAGGAACAAATGTTTTGTGATGAGGAATACTGCAAGCCTGTTTTATTTTGATATTGTTCTAAGAATAAGTTGTTACGTCTGGGATTAAATTTATTGGCTTTGTGTTGTAATGGAAATAATCTGTTTTTTGTTCCAGTCATTTATTTGTTATTTTTAATTTTGATGTACGGTTATCGGTGATAAATACTATGCTGTGAAGTCAAATGTAAAATGTTTATTACTATATTTTAATAAATATTTGAGCATTTATCATTTTCATTTTACCCATATTCATATAAATATCTATAGTTATTTATTGTTAAAATTTGACTGACAAGATGGCTGCTTTCATTATTTTAACCACATCCTGGAAGCTTCTTGCAAGCTCCTTGTAGTGGATATGAAATCCAGTGAGCTTCAGAAGATTGTAAGTACTGTTGTTAACACTATCAATATATTTTTATGCTGGTCATTTGCAAGCGTTTCCATTTATATCTGAATAAATTTGTCTTAGTAGGTATACAGATTTATTTGATATTTCTAGTCTTTCTGAAAGGAAGTTTGAGTGATTGGCTTAAAATCAGTTCTAAAGATTATCCGTTTGAACTTGACTATACCCTATAAGCGCATAGTTAAAAAATGACAAATTGACACACTCTAATGCAAAGATTTTCTCAACCTGTTCGAAGGCATAGGTGTTTATGATGTCTACGAATTCCCTCCCATCATTCCAATCCAAAAATAATGGCGTAGTGAGAGTGATAAGCTAACTACTAGCCTTGTTCTATCCTATCCTCGCTTTGAAAAAAAGAGAGCTTGACAAACTGAATTGCAAGCATTTTCTGTATAAAATATCTGTTGAGATACCTTATTAGGAGGCCATGTGCTCCCAGTAATAGGGTTTTTAATAGGGCTCACCGAGGAATTTGAAATCCTCAATTCGCTATACTTTTTCCCCAGATATCTTCAAACCTCGTTTTTTTTTAGCTCACCGAGGAATTTGAAATCCTCAATTCGCTATACTTTTTCCCCAGATATCTCCAAATCTCGTTTTTCCAGAATTGGCCAGAAGGCCACGGGTTCCCCACCTCTGGTCTAGAAACTAACAACTCAACATGATTTTTTAAATTGGTTTTTACAGTTGGTATACTTTATGTAAGAATTTGAATTGTTTTTTCTGGATCCAATATAAATGTTCATAACCTACAAAAACTCGTGGGCCGCAAGTGTAGTCAGATATGTCAGAAATTGACATTTTGTAGACATTTTGAGATACAGCCAAAACAAAGCCTGGTGACTGTAAACTTAAAAATTTGTTAAAACTGAAAATGCATCGTTTCAATACTATTATAACCTACAACTTGATTGACTACACACCGAAAGAGCATTCTTATTTTAGTCGATTGGCATTGATATCTCAATTTGAATGTTTTGTGACTTACCTGACTACACACCCTGACCCACAAAATGTTCTATACATTGCTCAAACTAGAGGTCTGCACGGGCCCGGGCCTGGCTCACGGGCTCTTAGCCGACCCGGCCCGTGGGCCGGGCTCGGGCGGGTAAGCGCAATCGAGAGTCGGGCTCGGGCCGGACCGGGCCTTGGAATTTGGGATATAATGTTGGGAAAAATATACCAAATCGAGGATTTCAAATTCCTCGGTGAGCTAAAAAAAAAAAAAAAGGACTTTCGGAGATAATCTGGGGAAAAAGTATACCAAATCGAGGATTTCAAATTTCTCGGTGTTTCGGGTCGGGTTCGGGTAACAAGTGCGGCATTAGACTCGGGCCCGGGCCGGGTCGGGCGTGAGTTTTTCGGGCTCGGACCGGGTAGTTTTGTAAAATTTTGGCCCGTGCAGACCTCTAGCTCAAACATCAAAGGCAGTGGGTGAACATGAATTCACTGTGGACGTTCTTGTCATCCCTACTCCAATGGTACTTAATATTCTTCTAACGACATCAGCGGGAGCTGCATTGCATCCAAAAGTAAGGTGAGGGTAAGTATAATAAAAACCAACAATGACTTTTCACATATTTATTGTCTATAAATAATGAATTTACAAATATTATCAGTTTTTCTCTGAAATAGCAGTAGTGTCATTTTACATAGACAAAACGTAAATTGATTTGAACACTCATTAACTTATCAATAATAATGACATGTCCCATTAATACAATAACATTTCAATAATGCGAAGAGTCATATTTCATTTTATACTTAATGATGAATATAAATAACCTTAAAATAAATGAAAAAAATTATCGCAATGAAGCATGGCAATGTAAAACAAAAATTATCCATAAACATTTCACCGAGGAAATCAAATCCTTAGTGGGATGTGTGCATATAATTTTTTTAATGAAGGATTATCTTTTTAATACTGTAATTTTGATAGCAAGAAACCTTGAGCGGGTCAGCGAGTAAAGCTTTTTTGTTTGCGTATTTTTGAAGTGATTTTTATAAAATGAGCCATTTGTTTTTTTTACACTATGACTGTGTGCCGTGAAGGTGGGATGTGATGAAATATTTTAAAATTTGTTTGAAGCTTAGAACTGGCTCTGTCCGGTGAAATCTTCAAAGTGCTGTGTTCCTGGGGGTACCTTGTAGCCTGCGTAGTTGTGTGGCAGGGCATTTTTAGCAAAGAATTGCGAATAATCCTTCTTTACCTGAAAAATACAATTAAAATAATGTCAACATCGAAGACATTCAGGCATCATATTTATTATAAATTAAATTATAATATAAACTGTTTTAAAAATGTATTCTGTTATCATCTGCCGTTCCCTAAGATTGCCACCCCTAATATTAAGACTAACACCCCTAAGATTGGCAACTGCCTACTCGCCTATGCTCTCGGAACGTCCCTGGGTGGTGTAATTTTATTCTTATTATATTTTATCACTAAACCCCAGTAGCAGATTACCCTATAAGCAAATGAGTTGGCGCTTGGGGTCTTCTAATCTTAGGGCCTCAAAAATAGCTAACTATATTATAATAAATACTTTTTGTTCAGATTTTTTTATATTTTTAATAATGTACTCGGAATTTTTTGACATTTTTCCATCTGAAAAACGGCCTCCAATTTTTATTGCGACTGGGGCCTCCCATGTGCTTAATCCGCAACTGCTAAGCCCCAATTAAAAGATAAGGCCAAATAATCAGAGGAACTGACTTTAATATAATACGATTCATCAGGAGATACATGCTTGAAAGTATGTCATCAATGAATAACTGTCAACAAACTGCGCAAGGAAGTGTATTACTGATTCATTTAATATTTATGTACTAAATAAGTAAAATGTATTGTTACCTTGCGTGGTCTGCATGCAGGTCCTTTGGCAAGCATGACGCGAGCCTCATTTTCTGCTTCCATGCCTTCCTTCACCGTCTGTGGTGGCCATTTTTGGTCTCCACGCATGTTAACACCTCCTGAAAAATTTAGCATTAATTGTCACATATTATCAATTTATCGAGAATATTTGGATATATATCGTTGTTATACTGACAGAAAGCGATAACTTATAAATAACTATTACTTATCATTCTAAAAACTTCATGATTATGTTCAAATTATGTAAAAATACACAAAATATGACGTTAAGATACAGTGTGTTTAAATCTATATAGATTCAAAACTCAAAATAGCCAGTTTTCGACTTATTGCCATGTGCCAGCATACCAACGTTATATACAGTCAATCCTGTTTTTATGCGGTAGATGCATTCCACGAAATATCGCATAAAAAAAAATCGCACAAAAAAAGACATGACTTCCATACTAAAAATGGGGACGCGTTCCATGATTTTTAAAATCTGCATAACTTTGAAACAGCGAGTCAAAATATACCAAATTGCATTAAAAAAAATTGCATAAAAAAAACTTGACTTCCCTAGAAAAAGTGGGGATACGTTACATAAATTTTAAAATCCGCATAACTTTGAAACAGCGAGTTGAAATATACACTAAATCGCAAAGTATAGGAAAATTAGGAGAAAAACACTGCGTAAAAATATTAAAAAATATTCAGTCACTGTATGGTAATTCTAAGTGTGTTTTATAGCATGTGGTTCTAAATCACTCTTTCGGAAGAAATAGTCTGCGCATTAATTTCATAAAACTATGGTTTTTTTCTTACAATGAAATTAGTGATCAGAGTTTGTTCAGATTTTCTTCTTCAACCCATAAATAATTTTTTTAAGCTATCGTTGAAACTTGAATGTGTGTTCAGAATTTGAATCATTTAGAACGAAATGATCTTCTAATTTAATGAAAAGTTGAAGACCTTGAATTATTTTCGCAGTGAAAGAACTGAAATTTCTTCTAGTTCGTCATCGTTTTCTGGTTTTTTGTCAAAGTTAAAGTTAAATTAATGACATCGTCACTTATGGCATTATCCGTAAGTAATTTGTCGATATAATTTTCGGTAAAAGTATTAAACCTTACTCCGCCAAGTTCATGTGCTCAAGTAATCATTTCAGCTGATATTACCGATGTTTCAATGGTTTCATCGACTGTAACACCCAAGTAGGTGGACTTAATTCAGCGATGATTTAAACAGTCCAAAATCGTATTTTTTTTCTAAATGTCGGTTGTGCTTATGATTCATTCTCTATTCTATCCAAAATACAACGATACATGCTCTCAATGTAATATTTAACATTTTTATATATCGTAAAATATAGTAAATTTTTAAAAAAATTTCATTTCTAAAAAATCGCATAAAAAAACCGCAAAAAAACAGGATTGACGGTATATGTAATCTAAAAAAATAAGTCAATTGATCTTTCAGAGAATTAATACTGAAAGAAATTTTTAATTGAAATTGAATGTAGATGAATTACTTGAAACACTTCTTTTGAGAGATTAACATTCACTTAATTAAACAAATTCAAATATTGATTTATTAGGTATATTTTTGTGACTTTTGTTTACCTCTGAAGGTGTTGGTAGCGGGTTGGCTAGCCAGGATTGTGGGGGGAAGTTGATGCACGGGCGGAGATTCACGGAGGGTGATTGTCGCTGGAGGGGGCTCCACAAACTGAAACATTACACAGACTGTGCTGCAAACACTTGTCTTTCATTCATTGTGCTCGATGAATGTTAGAACTCACAAATATTTTAACGTTCCTTTAAATTTAGTGCGTCAAAAAATAACAAAATTAAAAAAAGATGATGAAATCATCTAACTAAAAATATATATTTTAAGAGTCCAAAAATATTTGTGGTTTCTGTCAATTATTCAAACACTCACCACTTCATTTTTTCATGCGGTCAACAAATAAGTTTTAATAAAATTTGAAAGCAGACGTCACAACACGCAAACCATTGTCATTCGAGAGTAATATTCACACTTTCTATTAAATAAAAATGCAATACATGATTATGAAAATCCAACAAAAATAAAACAGTTTTATGCACATTTAATAATGGATGCAAGAGAATTTTTGAATCTAAAAAAATTCTGGTGACTGTATTCTAGTGATATAATTTAGTATTTATACTATTCTATTTATAATAGTGATGAATAAGATTTATAGTAATTTGATTTGAATTAAGAATAAAACTCGTTTCAATTGACATAATTTCAAGAGAACATTTTTTATGAAACAAATCTGACACTTTTGAATAATTGTATGAGAATTATTGAAAGTGAATGATTCATTTCTTAAAACAAAATATTCTGTCTAACAGATAATATAGATTGATAGATTGAATATATAAAATATTATATCACTGTGCTAATAAACATGCGTTTGAAAACATGTCAATATTATATTGAGTGTATTTCTGTCATAACATAATGATAAAAATACATCATTTATAAATATTATTGATTAGCTATGTTTTACATTATTTTACTGTAAAAATAAATTGACAGTTTTGTTGAATAATTCTCCATATACCTTCAAGCAATATTTTATTAGTTTATTTTTTGTTACAACTTCGGGATACTATATACAAAGGAATATACCACTTAAGCATTCAGGAGAATTTTCACCCAGATGGCGGGTTTCTCAAATTTTAATTAATGTTTGTGATCCCGCATCTCGAAACAGACTATTTCTAAATGTTTGTGTTGTGTCATTTTAATGTGTAATGTTTGCACAAAATACCTTCGGTATTATTTGGGTCTGTAAGCCCACTGTTTTCGAGGTTAATATTGGATTTTTTAAAATAGCATACGTATGGTAGCTAGATTTGAAGATGGATGTGTCATAAAAGTATTATACTTTGTTGCATCCAATTATTATAATATGAAGTGACTTAAAAATAGTCTTACTGATAGAATGAGGTGGTTGAATTCACATTTTCCAAAAACATTATAATATTTTTTCTAATCTACCCAAACTTGAATCACTAATTATATCAACGGATTCAAAGAATATTTGTTAATCGATTTGCTGGATTTTATGTAACATTATCTATACAAAAAAAAGGCTGTCGTTGAATTGGAATCAAAATAACATCTCTCAGAATTAAGAATGCAGTTCTGGAGATTTCGATGTCTGTCTACTCTAAGTTTATTACGAAACAGAAAGATTAATAAACATTTTAAAACACACGGAAAATGACAAATACTGCATCCAGAAAAAACCTTATGAATCTAAAGTAAACCAATGTGTGAGAAGTTTATATTTTTAATTTTATTATTCGTGCAAAGTTTTTTTACTCCGTTTATATTTTAATAGATTGAATTTTGAAATCACAGTATAGACCTAAAAAACAACTGCTGTAACATTTATCACAGAAGCCTGCATGACATACAATATTAATAAACAAACATGATTCTTTTGATATAATTGCAGTGAATTTTTAAGAATCTTGTAATATAAGACTGTTAGAATTGTCTATGTGTATTTTTTAATAAATCAAGCACTAATAATTAGTAAAATAATATTTTTTATTAAAAAAGTTTTAAGATCATCGCTATGCTGACTGTGATAATCAAAATAACTTATTATTCAGTTATGAAACCATTTTCAGGAAGCGTTCTTTCATTCAACTGACAGGTCCGTCTCTTCAAGGTGATTGTGACTGCATTTATTACATTTTTGTTAGTATCCCACAACAGGTAAAACAAATAATTAAGAGCACCGTCGCGACACAGAAAACTTTAGCCACTCAGTCCCGTGTCGCATTTGAGAAACGCCGCATACCTGGTTCTGACCGGGAGAGTATACCGGAGTCGGAGAGACGGAGGCCCACTGGCCGGGCGGCTGGGTCCCCAAAGATTGGGCTCCCGCTTGGGACGGAACGCCCCCGAAGGACTGAGGAGAAACGGGAGCGAATCCCCTGGGAGGATTCACCGGGCCGAAGGACTGGTTCTGAGGAGAGCGGCTCTGGAAGGGCAAGGGAGACACCGAAGCGAAGGACTTCTGGGAGGGCGGGCCAAAAGATTGAGGCTTCTGGGGAACCGGAGCGAAACCGGAAGGCTTGCCCGCCTGAGCTAACGCCTTAGGGCTGGGAGGAGGGAAAGACTGAGTAGGAGTGTGGGCCTGAGGCGAGAGAGGAGAGAACGACTGTCCTCCGAAAGCCGGCTGAGGAGAACGAGGCCTCGGTGAAACAGAGCCAAAGCCTTGGGGTTGAGGCGAGTAGACCTTGGATTGGGTGGGAGCGTAATCGCACTCGATGGGGATAAGTCGGGTGAGAGCGGGAGACTGGTAGACTTTCTCGGGGGCCGCCTGCAATGCCACCCGCAAAGAAAGTGTTAACCCTTCACAATTTTTCATACCAGGTCACAAAAATAGGCACAGAAGTCAAGTATTTCTGGTGTAATATTATTCGATAATTTTTTTTTATCAATAATTATTAAAAATTGAATAAAATTTATCTACCATTACTGATATAAAACAAATAAATGACTTGAAATTCAATTGATTTCAGATTTCAGAAAATATTTTCACATCATTTTGTCAATAGAAATAGAATTTGGAAAAAAAAATATTGATTTATGGAAATAACATATGAGGTGATCAAGAATCACATAGCCTGTTATTATTTTAGATATCGACTGAAGGTGTTAGATGAAATTTCAATATCAAGTTTGAATACTGATTTTAATCTCTTAATTATTGAACATTCAAGAAATTTAGACCTCAGACTAAATACACAATCCCTTTCCGATCAGTTGCTAATGTTTTACTATTATAAGTGTTCTTATAATTTGATGGCTGTCAACAATTATTTATTATAAACATTTCAATGGAACCTTACTAACATTTTTGATGGAATCAATAGTGTGAAAATTCATCTTCAATTTGAAATTGAAAGATAAAGCTTTGTTGTGTCGTATATTTCAACAATAGAAATTTCTGACGACAAACTGGGATAGTATTGAATCTAGACAATTCATCCTTATTAGAAAATTTCGAATTATGTGATTGGGTATTTTCTGAAATAAATAGCAGTGGAGTCCGAGTTGGAGTCGGACTCGAAAAAAAATTAATGACTGAGTCCTTTTAAATAAAAACGTGTATTCAAATCGCTCTTGCGCAACTAAGCCTAAAAAAGTCGTGCTTTAAGCAAAGGTTGGAGTTAGAGTTGGAGTCGTCTCATTTCTTGATGACTCCAGAGCCCTGATGAATAGTAAATTGGAATTTTCAATCACGATATGAACATTTCAGTTATTGCTTTTCGGTACAATAATAAGCAACAAATTTTAACCTAATATATTATTTATGTCTGAAATAATCACTGAATATGTACATAAACAATTGGAAGATCGGATTTGTTATTAAAAATGCTCTTTTGTCATTATATTGCATAGTAAATGTCAGTATAAATTTAACAATATTCCGGCAATGATTTATGTTTATTCAAGGTAGATAAATTTTCTGAGTTGTTCTAATATACTGACTTCGTTGCCGATTTTATGTGGGTATAAAATATATAAATATCAAAACACATTGGCCATAGAAAAAAAAATATATATGAATAAATAAAATTATTAGTGATACAATAAAACCTGGCCTGACACCAATTTATATACCTACGACATACTGAGAATTTTTTTATTTTAAACACTGGAAATGACCTAGAATCAATTTTGTTGTTGTTTGTCACTAGACTTAAGGATATATTAAAATAACTGAATTAAAATTATATATTAAAATAAAGTGGTGAATTTATTATAAGCTTTTTTGTAATGGTCCTATTTAATTTTGAATAAAGATTCATAAAAAATATGATCATAAATGGTTTTATTAATACTATTATATTGCATATATATTTTTTTAATGATGTTTAAAATTAGTCTAAAAAAGGTTGGTATAGTGTCCAAACTTTGCCACTGTCAACACCGCAAACATCCAACTTTTTAGAATTTAAAATTTAATTATAAATTGAACTAGATCACTTCTAGTGATTATGAAGATTTTTTTGACTACTGTGTTAGTGGGGTGGGGGGAAGAATTGTCTTAGGCATTATAAGGGCTGATTCATGCTTTTGGCATATATGTACAACAGATAAGAACGCCCCAACGGTTAGTTATAATTCAAATAGCTCCACAATACCCAACATCTTATACTGCCATTAATTCGCTGAGAAATGATGTTACAAAGGGAAAATTATTTTCAAATCTCCACTGCCTTCTATCTATGTTGAATGTGACCTATATTAGTAACATCACTTCAGAGTGATAATCAAAAGCAACAAGTAAGTTTCAATGTCTATGTCGTTTCAATAAAAATAGGGAATTAGATCTGAGAGTTCCCTTTAGTTTAAGAAATGAGATATGCATTAGATTCAAAATTTCAAGACCATAAATTCTAAAAAAAAATTATAACAAAAATATTCGTTCTGAACTACATAATTCTGTATTGAAAGTATTTTTTTAATGTATGTTGGTGTCCCTTAAGAATATTCTAAATATGCATCAATATTGCGAAACAAAAGTGATGAATTTTAATCAAGAGTGCATTTGTTAACCTTTAATCTAAAAGTATTTATACTAAAGTAATATTTACATTTATATAATTTAAATAATTTTAAAGCATTCATTGTTTATTTAACAATGAGTGAAAGTTTCCGATTGTTAATTAATGTCACAAAAATGAATTTATTATATTTGAACTGAAAAAATTGAATTAATTATTTATAATGCATTGCAATTTTTTTTTTCATTTTGACACGATTTATTACGTGGATTATGTGGAGCTATGTACTTAAAAAAAACAAACAAAATTGTGTATGGCAACAATCTAGCAAATGTAATGAAATTTTCAACATCAGGATGTAGTCCGTTGATTTGTTAATGATACCTGTCTTTGAACAGGAGCTTCTTGTCCAGGCTGTTGTCCCTCGGAATCTTCTGGTGGTGGCCACGCAATTCTTTTTACACCTAAAACATAACAAATATAACATTGAAACAATCTGATGAGGTCATAATGCCTACAATGACACAGAGTATCATGTACTAAAAGTTACCTTCAAGGAATGTAAATAAGCCCTAGCTAACAATCATTTTGAATCTAATCTATTTAAATTCCTTAATGTTGTTTTCGTAAGCGTTAGCTTGGACTATAAAATCTTTATGATAGCTCTATTTTTTGCTACACATTGTATTCAAACAAAAAAGTCAATCTTTATTTTGTAATATTTTTTAAAAATTTATTCATTGGCTTGTAATTTTACTGCTGATTTTTCAAGATTAAAAAGAAAATGATTAAACTCTATTATAACGAATCTATTCAAAGGATTGTACTTTTTAAATTTGTATCACGTGAAAAAAAGAAAGAATGAAATATATAATTAAATGATATATCACTTCTATAAAATTTATGATTCAATTTTTTTGATGGTTTGGCCGAAACTTTGTGGAAGTTCATTTTTAATATAAAATTAAATTTGATAATATCGTTATTCTGCAATCTACATGTTGTGTTACAAATCATGTACATAGTTTATTCGTTAATCTTGCGATGTTATGTCTGATGATGGTTCTCAAAGAGGCGAAACACATGTCACATTTCATAACAAAACAAGCAGAATAACAAAAATATCAAATTTAATTTTATATTATGAATGATTCAGCTTTAAATCAACTATGATTTATATACTATCCAGCTCATAAATACTATTACCTGACTGCTTATTATCTATGTAAAAGATCTGAGATTCAAAGTATAGCTATTTACTTGCAAATGATAACTTTTAGTATGAAAACACAAATCATTTAAAAAGCAAAAACAATTGCAAAAAACAGTTCAAACCAGGGATGCCAAATTTCGAAGAAAATATTTAGAATAAGTATTATTTTATAATATTCAAAAATTCTGTTTTTTCCAATGTTAATTGTTATTTGATATTTTCGTTTATGTCATTGCAGTAATATACTTTTGAATTTATTAACAAAATCTAAAAAATATATCAAATTGGTAAGCTAATAAAGAATAACACCAGTACAATTTTTAAAAATCACAATTAGAAAAAAACTTAGTTTACTGTGTAATTCTTAGGTTCGATTTCATAAAATTATACCATTTTACGTATTGAATGTGTTGGGATTTAACATGAGAAGTTTCAAGTTGAAATAGTTTCACTGTATCTGGCAGCCCTGATAATAACACTTTTATGAGAATATATTAAACTGAAAATTATGGCAGTCAGTAAGAAATAAATTGGTGATTACATTTACTTGAAAATTATTCAAAGTCCATGAAAAAAGGTACAATATAAAGAGTATGTAAGGTACCTACGTTATGAAATAAATTTATTTTCAGTGAACAAGTCAAATATAAAATACTGCTGTCTCATGGGGCAAGTTTGATTGTGTGGTTTTCCATTGTCTTTGAGATTATGACATTATAATTAAAATAGAAATAGATTTTGCTCATCCTTATTTTAAATGAAGGTAGTGTGCCAAATAAAATTTGTAATTATCTGATTCAGTCTCTATATTTAATAAATGTTAGAGACATCTGAGACCGCTACTAGAAAGTTTCTAAAAATATTTAGGTCAGCCATGATTGAAAAACAAAGAACCCATTACGTTCATTTGATTTCAATAAAACATTGTCTTAAGCTTAATCACATTTTGATGAATAGGTAAATAACAAAATGATATGTTTTCAGTAAATCAATAATGTTTATCTAAAGAAGAAAGACATAAATGTCTAACATTGAAGAAATTCAATATGCTTGTTGACTATTGGACAAATTTAAAAAAAAGCTCTAGAAAATTCGATATGCAAAAACAATAATGCAACAAGCTTGTGAACAATTTAGCAAAGACTCGAAAATTTGTGAAGCCATTTTGCAATGTATACATTTCATAGCTAAGCCATTGTTTTTCTAATTTTACACTAATTTTCACATTTACAATATGAAGCACTGGTGTGAAATCGAAAACATGTAGATTTTTCTATTTGTATTAATTATAAGTAGTGTGTTTTATTATTTCATGTAAACATTGTGATTTTGTCAAATTTTATTTATACTTATTTATTATCTCTGGAATATGTACAAACTGAACGGTGTTTGAATTGTTCACAATAATTATTCTATATAAACTTCTTTTAAAATGTTCTAGAAAGTATGATAATTTTGTCATTGAAAATTAAATATGAAAATGATTAAATTAACGTTAAAATTAAACATACTAGATCACAATATATATTTTCTTCAATGTAGGAACAATGTCACAGATTATAATGTAATTGTGGAATAACAATAAAAGAATGTACAATATCAAAGAATGCCGAACACTGCACATTAATTTCAAATAGGAATATTCGGAAGCCATGATTACCATTTAAAAAAAATACCGAATGTTGTTAGTAGTTAAAAAATGTTTTCGCCAAAAAAATAGGCTTATAAATTTATAATCAACAATTAAACACAATTTGTTATAATAAATTGAACACTTACAATGCAATTAATATTAGTAGGTAGCGAATGCGTGAGAATGCTTTGTGTGCATCTGTGTCTGTATTTTTTTAAACTGTCAAAATGAACGTTGAAAAAACAGCGCGAACCCGATTCCGTATAACGTTACAATGGGCAGGTAGAGTGTATCGCTGAAAGGTAAAGTAAAATTCAAAATAAACCTGGCGCTCGGCGTTATTAGCGTCTTGTGAACATTTCGGGAATAACTTTATCCCCACTCCGAGGCAAAGGTGGGGATATAATCCCGGTCCATTGGTTGCGTCATTTGCATAAAAATGCGTTTCTACGCTTCGTCATTTTCATTTTTGCCAGCGCTTTGTGTTTGTCAACTGGCAGCATTACAATATTTTTTAAAAATATGTTTAGATGCTGTCTTGCAAAAGACATGGATGAATTTTAAATAAACTTGTTTTACTGAATTAAAAATGCGACGAATCATAATGTTATTTTTTAGCAATTACACTTTACGATCTACGTGTCCAAAATAATCTCGACAATTATTCTTGGAGTCATTAAAGACTCAAGGAAGAAATAGTAAATACCTTTACAAGATTTCTGCAGCAACAAAATTGTTAATTTATATTTGATTTCAAACGTCACCTTCACTATATTATAATTATAAGTAATATTTACGGTTGTTTACATTGAATAAGCTTTTGTATTGCAGGTGATAAATGTTTTAAGAATTATTTATTATTATAAGACAAAAAATAATTTACATTATATTAAATTTCCATTGTATAAATATTTGAAAAAAATCGTTAAAGTTTTCGTTATTTAACTGGTTGTTTTTTTTTAAATTTAATGAAAGAAAATATTAGTTAAGTAAATAAAATTTCATTTGATTTTGTATATTATGTTCCCTTGTTTTCCAACGTTTTTACGAATTCAACCACTCCTCAAACGATTCTCATACAATCGTCAAAAGTCCATGATTGATTTCGTGAAAAATATGCATTGATCCAGAATACAAAGTATTTACAGATTTTAAATTAGTGTAGTGCTTCATAAATACACTTTTGCTAAGTATTTGTGGTGTATGGAAACAAAATTTAAAACAATTATTTCACACTCATAAGCAAAGTTCCATTTCAAAATTTTAATGGTCTTGCATAACAAATAATATGTTAAAATATTAAATGAATATAAATATTTGACAAGCGTTTTTAAATGATTTTGCGATGCGATGTTATATACATACAATTGACTAATGTTTGATAAAACAAACAGATCCCATGAGAGTTTTTTTTATTTTAAATTATTGTTGTATTCAGTACCTGAATTTGGAGGCACAAAAAATTTTGAGGTATACGCATTATTCTGACTTATTTGACTTCCATTTGCTCTTGTCTTTGGAGGCCAGTCTATAAATCGGTCGGTTCGTCGCATTCGAGGATCACAATCTCGTTCGCTTCTGTTATATCCTTTTGTTGAAAGTGTGCGCCATTGAGATAAAATTTAAGATATTAGTATTATTACAAAGATAATGTTTCCTACTATTTTGAAAATCACATTGAAAGTATTTACAGAAAGTACGGCTCAACGCCGTTTCTACGTAGCAATAGAAATACCCAATATATGTAAATACTATACGATTTTGATTTACCTAACCTATCATGACAAATTCAAAAACCGGTGTCAAGAATTAGAGGTTAGGTTAGATCCTGATCGTTAAGATATAACAGGACCACCAACCTAAAATTAAAACTACGAATATACTGGGTAGTTCTGTCTATACGCATATTGTGTCTTTTAAAATTACCAAATACTTTATTTACAACTACAGATTAATATCGTTTTATTGAATATGTGTTTAATATTTATTCAAATCATTAATCGTGTCTATACAGATAACCATTCATAAATTTTCATAAAACTCGTAATTCCAACTTACGCTTCAAATTGAATATGTATTTTTTATAATTATACAGTGTTTCTTTTATAATGGACCGTACAATATTTACTTATCGTTTTTGGTTTTTAGACTAATTGATCAACTTAGAAAGTTATATATTTTATCTGCAAAAGTTTTCCCGACATAATGACAATAATCAAAATATATTTGAGAATAATGTATTTTAATTAAGCACGGTGTAAGTATTGTAATATTTTTCATGAAATTCTTTAAAAATAAATCCGTATTTTTAGGAGTAATGGTAGAATAATATTATTTTTTATGTATCTTAGATGAATAATTGAGTAATAATTTAAGTACCACAGAGCATTCACAAGTATTGGGGAAAGGGGGAGCTTTATAATCTGCATAGATTGACAGCCAAAGCGTACATTAAAGTAATAAACGCAATTTTACACGCTGACATTTACTGAACAAGAAAAAGGATTGTTTATTAATATGGAAAACATATTTTGTTCTTTGTTGATGTTGTACTTACTTCCGGGCTGTCCATTTCTTTGCCTCTGCTCTTCTTCTTCGAGCATACGAAGAACGGCTGAGTTGGCAAGATTTGAGGGCTTTGAGTTGATGGGGTTGTTGAAGTCAATACTGCAAAAAAGAATAGAACATAAATTTGAACGAGTCTTAATCCAACCAAGAAAAACGTAACTTACTGGTAATCTACAATACTATGCTATTGAAATGAAAGTATGGAAATAGAACCACCGTTTTAGGATCAATTGTATTTATTATGAATCTGCAAAAACGTATATTATTTTAGCTAGTCTTAATAATATTGATTTATTAATGATGTAATTATCGTGGTTCTGACAAAAAAATGGTATTAGAGTTATGGTATGTGGCACGGTGCACATAAGGGTGTAGGAGTAGGATTCACGTGGTATTTTTAATTTATTTTTTAAACAATTCGGTAAAGTTTTGTTATTATCTCAAATAATTGCAATACTGATCAAGCCAGTCATAAATTAAAATGGTATAATATTTTTTTCTGCTGCATAAATAATGATAATATCAATTGAAAGTGTATTAAAATAGGTAATGTTGTACAAGTCGTCCAACAGTGAAATGAAGTCTGTGCCATTTCACCATATACGGTGTCATTATTATTTTTCTACCTTGAACTCGTTTTGCTGCTTCACTCAACGACCAAGTTCGCAATGGCGATAAAAAACGACTTGCATTGAAAATAATGCACAACATTACATTATTCATAAGGACAAGTATTCCAAAATCGGCAATCTGTTTCAAGAACATCTCGAGAAACTTTTGAGAAATCAATGATTTAAAATACGTAATTAATTATTTGTACTATTTGGCCGAAAATAAAATTGTACTTCCTACTACTACAGTACACTGGCTGTACTAAAATTTTCACACTTACGCACTTACTTAATTTAGTATATACAACTAAAGATGAGTATATAATGATTACATCTCTGATTAAAAAAATCTGGATATTGGAGGAGTTGGCCCTCAACGATATGTCAGATACTATAGTATGGCTGGGGCGTATCTACGTTATTACTAGGTAAGAATACAAGCATGAGATAAGGTGTCATGGAAGCGTACTGATGTGTAGATATCGAAACTGAGCTTAACTCAATTTTGACTTAATCGAATTTAGGACAAGTTGTCTCTCAGGTACAGATATTAAAATATTTATAAACCTTATCGACTATGCTAGGCATGGGGAACCTGCGGTCTTCTGGCCAATTCTGTAAATTTTTGTAAATTCGTTAAATTCTTGGAAAACCTAAAAAAAAGGTCCCACGCTGGTAATTTTGAGAAATCCGCAAATTTCTGGGCTTGGGAAATTGGCATGAAATTGCTTCCGGCCAAAGATTCCCTAGTGAATGTTTACTGCGGCCTTATGTCGAATCAGAAAAATGAATGCGGCCATTAGAGAAGAAAAGGTTCCCCATCACCGTACTATGCCATAATATATTTTTTGCTGATTACTGAAAATATTTATTTATTATTTTCACGCGATAAATAAAACCATTATTAACTATAAATTTCTATAAAAAAAAATCAACGTCTTCTTTTGGAATGAGTATAAATTAATACTTTGGCATGATATTATAGAAAAAAACACAATTTTCAATCATCAACACTGATGTAGGTGCTTTCATTCAAAGATAGCCATTGAACTATTGACAGAAAGCTTCATAGATATCCAAAAGCATTTGTAAATACTTATGACAGTTACGTCTAAATTTTATTTTTTAATTATTGCCAATCTAAAATGACTACTTTCTTGTTAAGATTACTATAACTGGTATAAACGTTGTGGTCAAACAAAGTGCATTGCCATTTTCATTTCAAACCAGTCACGCGTAAAATTTCATTTCACACATTTGTAAGAAAATGTCTCACCTGTCGAAGTGATAAATACTGTTCGTTTTCACTGGGAACTCTCCATTCAATCAATCTCATTGAAAAGAAGTTAATTTCCCATAATTCTACATCTGCTGTGAATTCAATGAAAAGATGAAACTATCTGATGCGCACGCATACAAAATAATAGTTAATCTCTTTATTATTATCGTAAAACATTAACGCAATATCAATTTAAAACGTAGATTTTGTTGATTTCGGATGATAGAACTTACCGTTGTACCGTCAACTTTTATTGTACATTGCATTTCACAACAACTTTACTTTTATGGATGGCGAATCAAGTCCGTGTAAATGTTTATAAGTTTTTAGTTTGAATGAAAAACTCTGGTTGATCATAAAACTAATTTTCAATGTCAATTAAAATACATATTTATATAAAGCTCAAATTATTACAGTTGAAAGAAACTTCTACATATGAAATTATTAATTATGTAAATATCTGCAATGGCTGCTATTCTAATCTTACGGATATTATTTTATTGTTTTTAAAGTTATCACTTTATCAACCGGTGACTATCTGCTAAATTTAATGTTGTTGAACATATTATTATACCACGGCATCACGTAAATGTAATTCGTTTACTGTACATGAAACTGTGGTTGTTCTTTATTATACCTCAACATGTTTGTTCTCCTGGTACCGATATCACAATTGCAATGCATAAAATTGTTGTTTTTTTTATAAAATGTTTTCATGACTAATCAAAAATTATAATTAAGATTTTTTTTTAAAGGACATATTGGATAAATAATAAATGTTGGTAAATAATGTAATAAAGATAAAGTTGTTGTCTAAAAAAATGTTTTGAAACAATGTTGACTTCTACAACATTAAAAGAGTGAAGAATCAAAGGCAAGAATATATTATTAAGTGTTTTATTTGAATCAATTGAATTTACCTTTCTTTTGGAATTTCATTTTGTTATTAATGTATTTCTAAGTATTTCTAATATACAAAGAATATGAAACTCTGTTAAAGTTCACAGGTTTGTTTTTGTAAAGTGTTTGAGTTATGTATGTGTAATGAAAGTTACATCCTCTTGAATGTCATATATCAACGCATAGGTGCATCAAGTAACCACATACAACAACATAAAATATAAGTCAGCCAAATGTGACAAATACGAATAACAAATTCATTTGTAACATTTATGTCTTGGGTGGAAAAACATAATCTTGCTTGAGGCGGAAAGGTGTACGGGGCCGACTGTAGATATCATCACTTCAAACAAGTCATAGATTCATTTCAAATAATGAATCTTGATTCTATATTTAAAGCATGAGCGCCATTCGTCAAATAAATAGAATATATGTTTTATATTTAAATCCTAACCTAGAATATGTGTAATGTTTTTCAATATTAGTTGTTTCATGTCACATCATTTTATATTGAAATTGCATATTATAATATACTTACTACAAAAGTAATATTTTTCATTAGCGGTAAAAAAATCAAAAAGTTATCGTTAAATGTTGAGTTTTTTTTTAGACCGAATTGGTTATTTAATTATATGAAAAATCTACAATGTATATTTTGGGAGTAGTCTTTGATTACTTTGGTGTTTTAATAAAACTAATTTAACAAATATTGAATATGCCTACAATAAAAACAATTAATGTGAATATATTTCCGACTATTTTAAGAGAATATTTATATTGTAATAGGTAATTATTGTATTGAAACGTGGCATTTATAGCTATGCTATACACACAATCACTTTCTGTAAATAAATTATATTCAATATTAAAAATAGAAGACGTAAATCAATGGTTATATATTAATTATATGCACAAATTAAAATAATATTTATCTGTCATTTATTGGAAGAAACAAAACAGTATTTGTTTTTAATTAATGAACCCTAAGATATAAGTGTTTTTCCTACAAATTATAATTATAACCAGTACCAGCTTTGCTTAGCAAGATAATATATGTTGCCATCTGCAAGCGAAACCATTCGTGATTATTATTTAAAGTGAAGGAATAAGCACTATTATAAAACGTAATATGAATTTTATTTTGATGAATAAATTATAATTGAAACTATTTTGAAATATTGACAGTAGAATTGATAGATGAAGTTAAAACAAATTAAAAAATAACTCACAAGTATAAGTATTAGAACTTATGAATTTATAAATATTAACTTTTAATATTACTTTATTAACTAAAAACTTACTGTGACTTCATAGCGACACTCATTTTGAACTTCTTGTCAAAAATTATTACAAATCAATAATTATTTCAATGATTTCACGCCCACCAGAAATACGCTGTTTGTTTATATTCCAATTACAGGGTGCACTTTTTATATATTCCCAAAAACCAATATCGTTTTTATCGGTTCCAGTATTTTGAATATGGTTTCGAATTGTGCGTATTTATATAGCAGGTGACTTCGTATTTTTTTCGATTTATGGAGATCAATTCGCTCGCTGGTACTTAACTGTACTGCACCAGCTTACAAATTGTACTGCGCTGATGCCGGCGTATTTTCTTGAAGCTTGAAGACCTTTGCAGAACAAGTCATGACCAATTCTGAAATGTCGGGTGGTTATTTCCGCAGTAGCGTGCGGAAATATAACAAAATGGGGAACGATCAGGTGATATTGTTTTTTTTTCAATATAAGTTAAGATATATTGTGTATATCTTGCTAACCAATATATATTGCCAAGCTAAATTACGTTTACATGTATGTATGTAGTTCTGACGAGGGCATACATATGAAATAAATACAAACTTAATATTTTACGTAATTTTAACATTACAATACTGAAGTTTTAGCAAGTAAATGCCAATTCAATCAATGATTATATTTAACACATATTATTCATTTTTTTCTTATGCTCTTAAGGTTCCTATAATTTTAGATTTGCTTATGAAGCTAATATTTTTACGGTCTATTTATTAATTTTTTTAATTTAGTTTTTTCTTTTCTTAGTTTAGCCAAATAATTAAACTTTAAAGATCTCAGTTTTTCGTTATCTTTATGGTATAATAGTACCGAAATTTGTATTATTCTTGCTAATGCTTATTATATATAATTATTTAAATAAACAAATAGTAACCAAGACATGAAAACATTTTTCGATATTTGTGTATTATTTTAAATTTTTTAACCACAAAAAATATCCGAAACGATGGATAATGTTTAATAGCAATTGAAGCAAGTTTTTATTTAATGACTTTAAACAATGGAACAGTCATTGAAATTCAGCATATTAAAACAAAGTACACAAAGTTACAATATATAGTAAGTAAAACACTAATTATTATAGAGCTTCAATAAAATTGTTTTACAATTAATTCATTGTTTACAAATTGCTGCTACTATTCAAAGGTTATGCCATTATCTGTTTTGATAAAGGAATAATGTAATAATAAAACTTTCATTTTGGCAACCAAATATTCTTGATTTATAACGCCACTGGAAAGGCGTCTGCACTCTCAGATGATACTTATTTGTTATGGCCAGTGCCGTAGAGTGTTACTGACTCACCATTGATTGTTTGGTTACGTGACACACGACGTATGACGTCCTAACGTTTAGTATTTACAATTAAGACGTCCAAGATTATCTCAATAAAGATGAAAATTCACATCGTGACTTTTCAAATTAACTAACGGGGGCGTTTTTGGGAATTTCTTCGTATGAAGATGCTGTCATGGTTTAAAAATACGCTGATACGATGTGAAGTAAACAGATTATGAGTCAGAAACTGAAAGCTTACTAGTAAACTTTTATTTAGCCTCAGTAGACTTAAGATATACGATTTTCATAAAAGTGAAAGTTTTTTTATGACAAATTCCAGACGTTTATTATAGTAACACAATGACAGAAATCGTCAGTAAAAATAGCCTTATCCATTTGGTCCGTTCTGATTTTATTATTATAAAATACTTCTGTTGTTTTGAATAAATCTACTTCGATCTAAGACTTTTACTTTCTTTGTTATCGTAATAGATTATTTAAATATTGATAATACAAAATTCTACAATGTATCGATTGAACGATGTACATATGTATTATGTTAGTAATGTAATATTTTACTCATAAATACAAACTATCTTTTGTTCAAATAAATGTAAAACCTCATCCTCATTATTTCGTACTGTAAGTATCAATTGATTTGCAGTAAATAAAATACCTAGATGTTTCAGATTAAAAAAAAAAATAATGAACTTTTAATGAATTTGAAAAAGCTGTGCAACTGATTTGCCAAATTCAAATTATATTTTTTCTAGTTATCATATACAGAGACTCGTCGGTAAATTGACGTGTTTGTTAATTCGTAATTTAACATCGTAAAATTATTGTGCTTGAAGACACTTTTTATTATTGATTTCTAATAACAATAATAATATATTTGGTGTAACATAAAATTATAAATATTATATAACTACGTTCTTTTAAAATATTGAATACAAAAACATATACCATGCTAGAATTATAAATGCAAACGTGAATATTATTCGTGCTAAAAAGCAGTACAAATATTCGTTACGGTTACGGTAAACAGAACTTTGATGACCAAAACCGATTAATTATTTCATGCACGGACAAGAAATCTACGCCACTGCTAAAATTGCATGTAAAACATAATCAAAGTGAAGATAACAATTAAATTTGCATAACTGCAAATCATGAGAGGTAAAAGGTTTTAATTTAAAACTAATTGCAGAGGAGAAGAGTGAGAGATATTGAATAAAAAATTCCAGATGTGTAGGAATGTTCTTGATTGATGTAATTAAATAACAATATTATAAGTTTTCTAAATGATATTACGAGCACACAGCATTAACGATAAAACCATCAAAGTGTGACAATATTTATTTAATATTGATTTTAAATTATATTCTAATAGAAACTTGTACTCGTCTCTACAAATATAATTTTAATCCAGATCTGGATATAGCTATGTCATACTAGAGAAATTAGCTGACATCAAAAAGTTCTACAAGATTTTATAAATTAGTTTAAAGTTATTTTAGCTTCAAGTCTAATTATATAATTCTTGTTTAACGAAGTTTTTATATTTTAAGATTCATTTAAGTGATTTATCTAAATTAAAAAGAGGATTTTTTCTCTTTAAGACAGATAGATATCTCACCATAGTACTGACATTATTAAAGGAAAAGAAATCTATTTTTTTAGATGTCCCAACACAGTTTTCAAGTGACGATTTGTAATTAATATTCCAATGATTCACAACGCATTCACATGATTAAGTTTTTTGAAATTTGTGAGTTTTGTTATGTTATGTTATAATATTTTTTCCTGATAAATATAATGGTGGCAATACGTTGTTTAGCTTCTAAGCCATTTTTTCACATTTTCTTGTTTGACGACGATATGTTTTTTAATTTCTTATTTCTACAACATTAAAACTAATAAAAGATTGATTATTTTGTATTGAAAAGTATATGTGACGATACAACAATAGCCTACCACTTATCCTGTCCTAGTCCTATTCTTTGAAAACATGTGTTTATCAACTTCGTAACAAGCAGTTGTCGTAGAAACAATTCTGTCAAGATAAAAATTATTATGAGTCCATGTGCTCCACATTGGTAGCGGACACGGTAATATGTATATTATATAATATCCGTTAGCAAATCAATGTTTAATAAAGTCAATCCTGTGTCACTTGTATGACTTGATAATACAATGTATTTTTGGTTTTCATACCTGTGTTTTTAATAGATTATTCCAAAGATGCCTTAATTATATCAAGTTATTAAGTTAAGCAATCAATGTAAGTATTTAATGAAATTACTATTTAAACGCCCTTAATGTTTGTTTGCGTTTCGTGATATGTATTTAGTAATTTATTATAATTATTCAACTGTTCTTTTGGACCCGGCCACGAGTTGGTACTGGTGTGGTAATCATCAGCGAATCCTCGACCGCTTTGCTTTTTTTTGCATTGCAAACAGTGCAAGTAATGATCAATTATTTTCACATGTCGCCTCGAGATAGCGTTAACTCACCGAAGCTCGATATGTAGGTCCCTCAAATAGCGGTTTGCTGGATTCCTTCGTGGAGCAAAAATAAGTTAACAGTACCCATTGAAAATTTTGCCCTTAGCGGTGCAAACATATCGAACACGTTATTCGTGTTCACTGTAATATAGGTAAGATTTTATTGATGGTAAACGTTACCATCCCTTGATATTTTAGAAATATATATTTTTAATACATTTATTTTATACAGGAATACTTAATTAAACGGCCAATAATTAATAAATACCAATATCTAAACCGTAAAAAAGTTAATGAGTATGTTTCTTGGTATTATTTAAGTTTATACGTGTATTAAATTATACAAATTTAGTAGATTAGTATAGCGTATATCTGATTAGTATATCAAATATTTTTTGTTATGAATAATCGATTTCCGTTTTGAAATCAAATAAAATAAATAAATAGACAGCCACAAAACAATTGTTGGCATATAATTAAATATCATATTAATTAGAGATGTAATCGCTTCATTTTTGCAGGATAGTATGAGTATATTGACTCAAACAGGTAGTCATTGGCCGCGTGGCAAAGGTGATATTCACCGCTGGCCAAAAGTCTATTTCTGTCGGCTGGACAGAAAGCTTCCGTCGACGCCTAAAGCTCTTCAGAGAGAGTCGACGATGTTCGCAAAGCATAACTGAGGAATTCGTGAGCGAAAATAAACACTAACTAGGTCCAAGAGACAGCGTTTTAAATGCTTGAATATCGCCACTCTTTTTACCATGTATGAAACAAATACTTTTTTTTATATTATATCACCTATTAATATTCTATATAAATTTCAAATACTTCTTTTTCTAACGGTAAACATTACGGTATACGTGTTCTAATTCATGGAATTTTGATTTATAGTGAATTTATTATTATTTTTTTGAATTTTTATACAAGGCATGGATGGGTATGTGCGTTTTACATTATTTCTATATACTCATCAGGTGATAATGCTCGCGACGAGAGAAACGGGTTTTGATCTTTGATAAATAATGTGGAATTACAACAAAAAGTGTTTTTTTAATATATTGTCTTTTCGCCAAGAATTTACAATGAACGCTATAAATAGCATATATCCCATATAATATTTGAAATTCCATTTTAGTAATTCAAAAAACATAGCATCCAAATTTGATTGCATCTGGGGCCTCAAAGTGCTTAATACGTCACTGTATATAAATAATTCTAATAATATCGTGATATTGAAGCAGCCTTAAGCAATATAACATATTTCTAGTGAATTTAAATAAATATATAATGCGGTTTTACCTAATGAAAGCTAATTCAATCAATTTATCATAAAAAAAATCAAGTATATGAAAGGTATTAAATATTCTTTTTCTTTGATGAATGTAACAAAAAAAATATCCATTACCATTTCATAATCAAATTTTAATTTTTTGATTTAAAGTTTTGTGTTTATGGTCACACTGCGTTTTACAGATCTCGGTGAAATAGTATAACAAATAAAAGCTTACATATTCTTAGAATGACTTGTAAACAGATTTATAATTTTATTCAACGGAAAACTGTCTGTAAAACGATTTATTTTCTCTTTGTCGTGATTTATCAATTCCGCTCAAGGATATGAAAAGTATAATTCGATTTTAATAAAAACGTCATCTTGTTTCTTGTTTCCGCATTCTTTGAAAACAATTTTAATTCGAACATTTATCATTGAATTAAAAACAAGCTTGTTTTCTATTCTTATGATTCGTAAAGCGGCAAAGAGTAGAAGTTTGTTTTTATTTTCATTGCAACATTCAAAGCATTTAATGCAAAAGCTCAGCTGAGGAGCTTTAGGCAAAATGAATATAGCTCGTTTTGGATAATACATATTTTTCTTAAAATACCTAACACTCTTATTATAAGTAATATTATTGTCAAAAATACTGTTAAGTTTTTTTTTTGATTTTTTGATTTGGCATTTACTAGGTAGAACTCCATTTTAATAGGGTAAAAAATACAAAGTATTTCAGTTTTACAGTTTTTAGTACTGTAGAACTGAAATACTTTGATATTTTTACCCTATTACTAGTGTTAAACTTTTTATTTTGATGTGAGAAGGTCGAAAAATATTACAAACAGATATACATTTTAAATGAGAGTTTATAATGAAGTTCAATTGGAAATAAAAGTTTTTTATTTTATCACTGTCAATACTTATTTGGTGGAAAGCCATTATATTTTTAAAAAATAGAGCTCATCTGTTGATAATGTTCGTCTGGAGTGAAACCGAACCTATTGATATTTAATAAAAGTGAAATAAGTAAAAATCAGTGTTTTATTTTTGGAATAAATTATATTGATTTCATATTCATAAGTAAAAATTCAATAATGGGAAAAACTTACAAGAAAAGTTTACAATCATTTGATTTATGTAAAATTTCATTTGAGCTTATTGATTGAATACCGATTTTTTGATTTAAATGATTTCTAAATTTGCAATATGAAACAATAATAAATTAAAAATCTATAGAACTGCCTAAGTCTTACATATCATATTACAAAACTTATTAATTTTAAATACTTTACTACTTATAATCGAAATTTTCTTTTTATGTATAATTGTCTGTCTTAGCAAAAACATGGCGAGTAAAATGACATTCAAACAGCTTTTATATGAGTTTTTAAAGATTTCCTTTAAAAACTACGGTTCAAATATGTAAAATTAAAGTTTTTGTGGACAGCTTTATTTATTTTGAATTCCATCTAAACAATTTACAATGAAAAGCTTTAATTCCGTTATACTGTGACACGTGCTTGCCGAGTATTTTGGATCCACTCGAATTAATAATGACAGCGATAAGTTTTTTGTATTTAATTTTAGTTTTGAAACGTGTTCAGGAAACGAAAAAGTCAGTTATTTGATCTATTAATACTGAAATGTGAAGTCACTCACTCACTGATATATTTATTGTGGTCGACACAACTAACGACCTCTATATTTGACACTTTGAAACAGTGCTCCGATTCATTCAATATTGTTTTCCAGAAGTTGTAAAAAAAATGTGTAAGAGGTTTCGGAAGAGACATGTGTATCTTGATGGCACGATTTATAATTTCGCATTTGTTTGCAAAAGTAAAGAAAATATTTCTCAGGATGTGTTAATAAAAGCTCAAATTTTTTTGGTTTTCTCATTTTGTGGTTTACTTTCTTTCAAAACATATCAAGTTTACTTACATAAGTAAATGAATGTTGTAACACAGGACACATGTATCGTATTGTGTCGTTACACGATCCCCACTGTCTTTTTGTAGTATTTTTTCACAAAAATATTATGTTTCCATAAACATTTTTTCACCCTATTTTAGTATATTTTTCATCAGTTGAAAATTCTCGCGATGAGTAAAACCAGTCCTGATAATCATGAAATATTAACAAAAAAATATTGTTGTATAATATATTAATTGTATTGTTATAAATATAATATTATGCCTTTTAACCATTTTCTTGAAAATCGTAAACTATTTAAAGTCCCCTCTCTCCTTAGAGTTCCGTGCAGTGGCGTTACCACCATACATCGGGACTTATGCAACACATCTAGGTCCTTGGGATCAGGAGGGCCGAAATTTATATCCATATTTAAGTATTTAAAATCAAATAAGAAAATAAATATTTTATATACATCAACAGCTGGAAATTTACAACTTGTAAACTCATTTACACTAACATTTCCTTGCATACATTTTTATTTTTGTAACAAACAGATTTGGGTCTTTTTGATCATTTTTGCATATGTGCCAAGATTTTCTAATTACGCCACTGGTTCCGCGACAGTATTTAAAATATTTCTAAGTGAATTTATTAATATAACAAGATATCTCTAAGCAATAAACAGATTTGGTTCATTGTACTATACAATATATGAGTCATTATTCTTTGTAGAAATATTTTAATTTGGCTTATGAAAAGTGTTGCGAGGGTTAGTTCAACAGAGTAAAAATTTCAAAGACAAATATGACATCTGAACAAACAAAGAAAATTAAAAAACACAAACGTCTTTATGGATCAGTCACGCGTTTTTTTTATTTTTAAATAATTGGCATTTATTCCTGAGTAACACAGTAAAAATAAAAATTTGACCATTTGGCATACGAACGATTTCGTGTTGTAAACGAGTTACTAATGGAAAAATTTACTGAGAACGATGTCCAGGAAATACTTCACTGTCTATTGCTTCTTTAAATAAAAGTAAAATGTGTTTTTTCTTGTGCAGAGTATCAAAAATATACCGCATAGCTACATATTTTTTCTAATTTGAAATCAATAAAAACGTTGAATATCATTCATTTTTATCAGATTAATATTGATAATAATCGTTATTAATAATACATATTTACGGCTTATTATGGCATGGTAATATTAAGATGAAGGTTTGGTTTTAAATTTAAAGCCATCCTATCAGAGTGATTATAATATGGTTAAGGGTTACTATTACCGGGAAAATAAGTCAATATCGTTATTTAAAAAATATCATTTTGCTTATTTATCTGACTCTCAACATCAGTATCAACTAATTTATCGGAAGTCTCTAAAAAAATGAAGCTTCTTTCGTATTTGATTACTACGGTTGGTAAAACTTAAATGTGATAATTGCTGTTCACTGTTGGTTTAGTCGTCAGTCAACCTATCAAACGCCAATGATTAAAATATTTTTGTTTTTTAAAAGTTTTTTTAATGTCAAATTAATAAATTCCACTTGCATAGTATAGGGATACATATATTCTACAACATGTTACATTTGACAAACTAGTGTTGTTTGACGGCTTGTTTAAAAATAACTTCATTCTAACGCAGTATTTTGATTGTTCAATACTAGCAGCGAACATAGCCACAATCATTATATTTATGTGATACCAACTGTAAAACCAAATACAAAAGTCAAGTTGACCTCCTTTCGTGTCAAGATCTTTATATGCGTGAAAATGATGAAAAACACACAAATATTTAAAAAATACACTTGAGTTGAGTGATGTGGCAGATTTGGTTCAACGGTTTATTTAACCTTGCCCCATGACGTAAAATATTTTACTGTTACCGCCTTTATATTAATTATAAAAAACTCAAAGATTTTGATTTAATACAAAAGTAATTCACACGTTGATTGTGTCATTAAAAAATTGGCCGAGTGCCGTCAGGCAGTATTTCGAAACGAAAGAAAGAAAAAAAATAAAAAATATTTCCAGAGTCTCTGATTTGTCTGCAGATATTAAACTATTTAAAATCGTAATAATTAAAGAAGATTTTCTGAGAGATCAAGATGAACTCGTTTAAAACACGTGGGGTCGTAATTTTTACGATGGCGTAGGTATGTAACATACAATTTAATTATTTAAAACTTGTCAAGAAATTTAATTTTTAAAAGAAATAAGGTGAGTAGTAGAATTTCACATTCATTCACATTTCAATAGAGTTCAAATTTATACTTTTAAATGTTGATAGAAGTTTATAAAAAATAACGAGCTTTATGAAACCAGAACCGATTTCGTTAACCGTGAATCTAAATTAGTAAAACTGTTTCTGATTATTTCATGAAGCTTAGAAATTATTACAAACCATCTGTTTTATTTGAATATACACACATTTAATACGCATACAATTAATTTAAAACGTTTGAATATGAAGATTTAGTTCCAAAAAATACTTATTCTACTATGCACTTAGCTTTGGATTCATAAATATATTTTTTTATGTAATTGATTGACTATATGAATTAATAATTATAGAATAATTCAAAAGATAAATGATAACAAGATAAAGTCTTTCTAAGTGCTTTCTGGAACTGAACCTCTTGAAGAGTGTTTTATTAGGAATTAATTACACTTGAAGTTAACTTAATTCTTTTTTAAAAACGTATTTATAAAAAGATATCTCAATGTTTGATTAATAAAATTATCTTATAAAAGAAAATATTCGTTGCAAGATTATTTTGTAAACTCGAAAGCGAAACCTTTTTTAAATTCTATAAATGAACTCTGGCTTGCTGGTTCTTGAACGATACCTTATTAAAACTAAATTTATATTGCAGCCGCTAATTAATTATTAACACGAGAATGGTACAAATATTTTTTTCAATGATTATAATTTTCTTTCGCTTAAGTTTAATTTGTAAATATTGAAAGCGCAAACATAAATAAGTTATATTGAATTGTTTACAATTCTTTTTTTTATCTCAAACAAACTTATCATGTTTATCTGAAAGCATTTTAAAAATATCAATATCTATGCGGGAGATTATCTATACAGTTTTTCAATTCAGCAAGTCGATAAAATACATTTTTTTATAAAGTTGCAAACTCAAATCAAAAATGCTGTTTAGACGTTTTGATGGCTTATATATCATATTACAATTTAATGAATGCAAAAGTTGAATTGTTTTGTATACAAAATGGAAACATTGAAAAACTGTTTTTGAGTTGTCAACATCTTATTAGCTCTTTTACTATTAATTAAGGAACGTATAAACTACAAGAATAAGAGGGGTGTTACCTAGTTATATGTACTTTGAGTAGTCTCTATTTGGTTTATTTAAATGCATTTTTTTATAAATTTAGCTAAGTTTTAATGCAAAGAGTTCTGTTCAAATCAATACAAAATTATAATAAACGTGGTCAACGAGAAGAGTAGTATAAAAAAGGTATTACGTTAATCAAATTAGGGAGCTTCGCCCTGATGAGTACGATTGCAATGATTTTAATAAATACTAAAAAGAGTGAATGTTAGAAAGAATCTTTATTATCTTGTCTATCATTATAATAATAATATTTCTGGTCCCCCAAAAATGTTATTGCTTAGTAAATTTTAAGATTTAGGTGTGTAATGTAAAATCACAAATTTGTGACAAAATCTTCCTCTGTTATGGATATTATGTTACGAAAAGGAATACTGAACTGATGATAATTGTATTCTTCTGATATTTGCAAATATTACATTACACCTTTTGACTTTTAACCTCTATGTATGTTAGATTTAACGCAATAGTAAAATTGAATGATAATGTATTTTCTGGATATAATATGTACAATAAATAAATTGATTTCTCAATAAACGTACTATTTATTGTTTTCAAATATATTAAGCAACGAAGATAAGTAATTCATTAAAATCAACACTCCTTTTTTGACATTAAAAAAATATTTATGTGACAGATACTATTTCAGCATTTTAAATAAAGTGTTTTAATTGAGATAAATCAATATACTGTAAGAAAATAAGATTTTGCTGTTTGATAACGCAATTTATAAAGTAAATTGTATTTTCTTATAAATAGATGTCGTTGTAAACTGTTTCACTCAAAGCTCTTTCAAGCAAATTATTTCTGTGGATTCGATTTCACGCATTGATATGCCATACGAAGTTAACTGATCGTATCTGATATAAAGAAGAAATTGTTTATGAGTCATATAAAGTTGGCTCGGATTTAATCTCCATGCGCCATGTATTCAATTTGAATCATTCAAAGTTATGACTCAATAATCGCCACTTGCGTCTTCTGTTACATTTAACATCTGCTTTACGATTAGTATAAGAGTTATTGCCTGTTTATAGTAAATAAACAATACATAGAAAAATGTATGAATAGATAATTATGTAAATTCTAGAAGGTATCTATCAAACATATTACAGTTTTGCAATTTTTATTCATTGATAATCGTTGAATACGGTACATCAAATTATATTTTATTTAAAAACAGATGTGTTTATTTGTAATTAAAAATATATATGTTAAAATCAATACTGATATAACAAAAAAAAAACAATTGGAATCTCAATACCGGGTAAGCAATCGAAATTGGCATTATTATATATCATATAATATCAATACAAAATATGTATGCATAATCATAAAATGAAGATTTTCATAAATTACTTAATGCTTATTAAAATAATAATACATTATTAAAATGGGATCATCAATTCTGGAACATGTCTATATTGATACAACTCTAAGCAGATTCAAAATATTTAATTTTTATCAAAAAACAATTTTATCGAATTATGTGATTAATAATTCTCAATGTTAAAACACCGGTATTTTTGCATTTAAAAAACTGGTCTTTCGGTATTGAAAAAAACTCTATGATTATCGGGATTCCGGTTTCGATAGCACAGGTATTTTCATTCGTTATCAGGCATGATCGTAAGCTAAATATTGTTTCGTAAATACAAGTTTAGAATCGCAAGGAAAATATGAACTAATATTGTGATTCAAATAAAGCCGCTGATAAACAATCATATGATGGATTTACGAGGACACAATGGGATACAAAAAACTTAGTTGCTACTCATGGTGTTGTATGTTCAGATTGGTTGCGGAAAAGGCCAAATAAGAAACTCTTTCATCAAATGTCAAATGGCCACGACTCAAAAATAAATAATCAACATAAAGTTAATTATTTCTGGTGATTAAAAGAATTATATTTAAAGTATTGAAAAACGCACTATTTTACTTCTTTGTAATATTTTAATTTTTAAGCAATTATTTTATTTTTGCGTACATCTTTTCTGTTTACATGAATTGATTTTCGACTTTTTCTTTGATTGTTGTTCTTCTGCTGAAACGGATGTCAAATTATTTTCTTTTGATATGAATTTTCATTTTGACGTCAAACAGCTATACACAAAATCACTATGTCGTTGTTAAAGTGACAGATGATGGAAAGTATGCTCATAATTTGAAGGAATCTGATTGTGGAATGCGTTCATAATTCAACCTGTTTTTTATTGTTTGCTTTATTAATATGACAGTAATCATTGTTTTATCAAAGTATTGTCATAAAACGACAATACATATACGAATTAAAAAATATATGCATATATTCATTAGCTTATATTATTAATGGTCAATATGTCTGTCTAATCCTTGACCTTGTTGTATGAATGTCTTAATTAATAATTAATATACAACATAATACAATTAAGTAAAAAAAATATTTTATTAACAAAAGATTTCAATAATACTGGTGGATTTGGCAAATGACAGAATACAGTTAATGTTGGATATTTATAATTTACGTTACAAAAAAAACAAAACAATTTTCGGACATTAAAAAAATAATGTACTTTTTAATTGAAATTGAATAAAACAAACCTTTCAAGCTGTGTTGCAATAAAAAACAAACCGTATGTCGATAAAACATGTCTCTACTTCGGCCTATCAAGCCTGTTTTTACTTCCACAGTTCCATACAGATTATAATAAGCACATGAATAAAAAAACTCTTTCTTAAGACACGTGTTTGTGCGTTGGTAATATTTTTGTACCAATTCAAAGAATTCTATAATCAAATAATTTTTGAATTTGTTATTTTTTATTTGACTAGGCAACTCAGAGTCTGTGGATCCTCATTTACGTAACACTTTTTAAATATTATTCAAAAAATTGATGAATCAAAATGTATTAAAATCACAGATAGATATTTTGTTGTATTATTCGACTATTCAAATGTTTTACAAATGCCGGTAATGATAGGCTGATATTTTTATTATATAGTTTAACACAGTTGGATTATGTATTTTAAAATTTCATGGTTTTGTTATTGAAATGGGGAAAATTTATATGTTTTGAAAAACATTTCTGAATTATCAATTTACCTTGAAAGAATAATTGTCTCGACATGCAGACATTGTAATTTATACCAGGAGGTCGAACGATTTCAAGGATAATGATATAAATTGTCTTCTTTTATATCAAATGGAATTCCACTCTAACCAGATAACGACTCAAAATACTTTTGAAATGAGTTTGAAAATGCAATAACAATACTTCTGGCAGACGGCCGATACTTTCCCATACAATATCGTTATATACATAGGTGGCAAACATGTTAGTCATTAATGCACTGTATATTTGCGCATTACTTGCCAAATATCACCGATGAGTCTGCAAATATTTTTACATGTTTCGAGTCAGGGGTCTTTATTTAGCATACCGTGATAATTTGATGATAATGCCAGACATATCTGCGCTGTATTTTTCTTTACAAATTTCGAACCAATTTTCACTGAAGTAATGTTTGCCTCCTCTATACACGCGCGGTAAACTGTAATTTTAAGTTTCTCTAACTATTATTCTATTATTTTGTTGTTTAATATATTTGCTTTTTTTAGTGAACGATAATTCAGTCGGTCTTTACAATCAAGTGGTATAATTTTTGATTACCAATTAAAAAAGATTTAAGTTTTGACAAGGTTAAAATCGAATGTATTTGTTTTAAATTAAACATTTAAAAAAAATTG